>JBBPPQ010001038.1:0-10849 GCA_038092035.1 Leccinum disarticulatum | reverse complement strand
TCGAAGATGAAGTGGAATATATATGGCGGTGAGACCATGCGATTCTCAGCCATGTTTCCTGGAAGAACTCATCGTTGGGCAGAATGCGACGCGGCATGTTCAAATGGCTCTACTTCTATTTTCGTTATTTCCTGTTGGCTGCACAGATGTCAGTCACGCTCCATGTGCAAACCGAAATGCGGCTAATGGTTTTGTAGATTTCATTTAGCTGTCTCGCCAATTTTATCGTCGGGTCGTACCCCTCATCTGCTGTGCATGCTATGGTATCAATATGCGGTTCTCCTCGCTCAGCTTTCGTTATTTCTTATTGATATTATTCTGGCTAACCGAGGTAAGCTCAAGAGATAACACAACGCGGATATGATATCTCATTGATCTTCTGGCTAGTGTTTGCCCTATTCAATCGAAGTCGTAAGGTGGCTCTTTTCCTTGCTGCGCTGATGCTCTCGGAAGCGGGTTTCGCAGGATCCCACATGGCCACATTTTCAAAGTATATGTCTTATTTCGAGACTTGTATGCTCCCTCGTGTAGATCATGATCTGGCACGCATCCATCCGTAAGCTTTCTTCGACTTCAAAGCATTTAACAGAAGTTACTTTGATATTGACGTGATACCTCAGAGCAGCGATCATAATCATCCAGAGCATCATGATCAGTATGCTCCTCTTCAAGCTTGTCATGGGAATTAGACAGGGTTGGGGAAGGACACCTCTGGTGTCGTTTCTGATGAGAGATGCCTCACAAAATTATGCCCTGGTGTTTCGTGAGTCACCTTACAAAAATATCTCAGACTTTGGCTGAGTTCGGACATGAATGGCACCCTTTAGTTCTAAGTGGAATCCCTCTTGCATTCCGTGGGCTGGACGAGAAGCGAATTATTGCGGTATTCTAGTATGTCCTTCTCAGTCACTGTTCGGAACCACGTATTGATGGATTGACTGGAGCTGGGCGATAACAGTGGATTCTTCCATTGTGAGTGAGATCTGCCCGTCGTTTGCAAAGCCAAAACTGAGACCAAAACTCTGTGAAGGGTTCTCGTCTGATTTTGAACATGGAACGTTACTTGAGAGAGAACCCATCGGACAACGAGATCGAATTAACAAGCTATATATCTCTTTATTGATGCACCTGCTTACAGAATGTAATGTTGATTGCGAGGACAGGAATTTCCCGTGGGGTTTGCGGCAAACATCTGATCAGATACGGTCACAGCTTTCCCCGAATGTCTTGATTGATGAGGCCGTAATTGAATTTGAAAAATGGCCCAACCACTGCACCCACTGTGGCTCAGGGTCGATGCTGCAACACCTTCGAGTTCCATGAACTGAACCCCTTTTTAGTATCTGATACAGGTACTCAAGTTACACGCCTAAGTTGAGCTGACGGCTCGTGGACGTTAGTGTTCCTTTCCGTTGCACTGATATATGTGGGACCTGTGACAAACATTTTCCGTCTTTTGTGTGTGACGTGAATTACCAATTATCCGTGTGACAACTTTCTTGGATGTCTGCTGGACGTCTCTGACTTAAATCACGTGATCCGGGAGCGGCGGTAGAAAAAAATCTAACCAAAAAAGGACACAGCGACTGCTAAGGCCTAAGGCCCCAACCACGACCGTAACTCAGCTGCCACTGCTTAACAGTGTACGCTAAACCACTAGACCACAAACCCACACCTACTGACACTAATATTTTATTATATATGTAGTAACTTTTAGACTTAGCAAAATTTTGATCCATTCTACTCATATGCGTGCTGCTGCTAGTGCTTAACAGCACAATTTGTATGCTCGTCTTATTAGGTACTACTTACCAGTTCACTGGGATGAATAACAAAAACTTATACTATTGAATCTTCAAGTTCTACCAGCCAGTACCAAATTTGATAGGTTGACGTTGTGCGGTTATCATTTGAACAATCCCCGCACCCTCTCAGGACGTCCAGCAGACATCCAAGAAATTATATCACACGGATGTGTCACACCTGCCATATCCGAGACAAATAACGTGTCGCGACAAGCACGTCACGCTTATTTTCACACGATATCCAAAATATATTGTGTTATCATTTTCCGTCAATTATCGGTACACGGTAATTCTACTTTAGGAGTGTACGGACGGGCACGATTGGAAGAATTTCAAGTGAATTTAGTATTTGTTTTTTTAATATTGTAAGTACTTACATACTAGCCCGTCCAAAAGAAATGTTGAGGCGAAGTGCATTCCGTCGCATCTTGACTAACCAGGTGGACCAATCAGTGAGCTCCTATAACTTGATGATATCATTTATCCCCTATTATAGAATACCATGTTTTGTGCATTCCAATCAATTGCTTGGACATTCATGGTGCCATATCATACTAAACCCCCCCGTTCTGCGTGTTGTGCACCACACTTTTGTCCTCATACTAGTACAAATCACAATGACCAACAACAATGACTCACAGCCTGAGAATCATACTGTGAGTTTCTGAGTTGGAGTTTTATTTTTAAAATAATTGATGCTGACACAAAATTAAAGGTCATCATGGGTTGTATCCACTTGATGAATCTTGTAAGTTCCCTGGACCTATAAATTATTTTGCTAACATTTTGCTTAGACACCACGTGGACCGCGCCCACCATTGATGGCCTGGGGCCCACCACCATCCGAGTCAACGCTGGGGTGGCACCAACTGTGATGACAACAAACCTCCATCATGAAATTTTAGACTATGTAATATTGTATTATTTATATTTATTTGACTAACTCTCATTTAGTTCACTGACATCCGAGATGACGCTCGGCAAGCTGGTATCTCTGCCCAGCAAGCCACTGCCGCAGCTCGGGAAACTACCACTGCAGCCGACAAAGCGAACACCGCAGCTCAGGAAGCTGCTACTGCAGCCGACAGAGCGAACACTGCAGCTCGGGAAGCTGCCACTATAGCTGACAGAGTGTCAAATGCAGCCCAAGCTGCCCAACAAGCTGCAGCTGCAGCTCAGCACTGTGGTCAGGCTACCATCAACGCTGGAATGACAATAACAGCTGTTCGGACAATAATGAACCTGCAACATGAAATATTAGATTATGTGAGTAATATTGTATTTGTATTTATTTATTTTACTAACTGTCATTTAGATCAAGGACATTTGAGATGACGCTCTGGAAGCCAGTACCTCAGCCCAGCAGGCCACCGCTGCAGCTAAAGCCTGAGGGAACATCCAACTTGGCCCAGCAAGCTGTGATGGCACCTCAGCATGCTGCCAGTTGAGCAGGCGGACTCTAGAACCTGCCAGCAAGCAGAATTCAGCATTGAGAAGTGATGGAGGAGGTACTGATATTTTGTTGTTATTGTAAACTAAGTTACTAACATGTAAATCTAGTACAGTAGTATTAATATAATAATATTGTTACTACAACTTATCTAAAAACTAGAACTGCCCTAAGCAACTTGGGCAAAATTTGCATATTATGCAGTTGGCTTACTGAGGTTCTGTAGTGTATTTGGTTACTAGTAGGTTAGTAACAGTTTGTCTATTTTCAAATAGTTTGATCAATCAAAGTTTCACATTGTATTCAGCACACTCAGGCTGGCACATATCTAAGACAGAATCATAATTAATCCATTTGGAGTTTAACATAGTTGATAACAAATTATAGGTCTTGGTTTTTTGATCAATACACTCAAGTTCCTATTATAATATAATCATTCACTAATGTTCCATCTCTTTAGGCAACTTGAATGCACCTGGTGACCATTGATCATTCAATCATTTAATCTATTTAATAGCCTTGTTCAGGCAACAATCATCAATGATGGAATAACAACAACAATAATAATGGAACTCCAACACAAAATTATTGGTTGTTCTAGTGAGAGACAGACACTGGTGAAAAATCAATATTATTATGCCAGTGAGTCTTATGACTTGAGGCAGAACTTGAAATACTACCTGTTACTTGAAATAAAAATCTACTAATGGGATATCTCACAATGGTCCACATTTGAAAAAATCCCTACACTCCTTCCTGTGTTATTCACAATCTGATGCAGAGTTCTCCATGCAAGTTAGCTAACTTAGTTTACAATAACAACAGAAATTTACCTTGTCCATCACTTATTGATGGTGAGCATCCACTTCAACTGGCAGGCTCTGCCACTCTGGTGTTAGCCTGCTCAACCATGGTGGCAGCTTGCTTGAATCGACAATGTGAAATGGACAATGTAAGTGCCAGTGCACTATCAATCCAACATCTGTTGCTGACCCCCTTTACAGAGACTGGCCATCTTGATGCCGATCTGGAACCACATCATCCTTGATGTGGTCAAGCGCAAGATTTCCACACTCCTTTCAGTTCCAAATTGGAACACCCTCAGTTCTGGTTCAAAACTTCCATTGGACGATCTTGTTACTAGGCTGCAAATTGCAATGGGCCAATGGTATATTGCCAAGCTGAAGTGGTTGCCACTGGTTGCTTTCCACTTCCTTGGCTGTAGTTATGTATGCTGGCTTTAAATTCCTGAGCATAATCTCAAATGTTTATACTCAGATCTGAATGGAAGTTAGAACAAATCAAATTAAAAAATGCTCACATAGTCCAATATTATCTTGCATTGGAGTTCCATTATTATAACATGTTGTTGTCATTCCAGCATTGAGGATTTGCTGATCAGTGACACCTCCTAGTCCTAGTCCAAGTGTCCCACTCAGAGTAGAATTATCATGGACCTCTGCCTAAGTGCCAGAAAAATTCAATCATCTGATAGGCATTTTCAAGTTAGATATGGACTACAAAATTGAAACTTATCGGCTTGTATTGAGTAAACAATAAGATTAGTTCATACAAGTGATACAATTATCTTACAGTACTAATCAGGGCATCCAACTTCTGAATGAAGGTGTGCTTGCTCTAAAATCATAACTGAATGGACTCTTCGAGGAAGTTTGAAGCTGCAGTTGCCAGTGTGACCTCAATCAGTGTGGGAAATCACACAAGTTCAGGGTTCAAGTTGTCATCAAGGCAGCATGCAGTGTGCACTACACCTATATAAAATTGGTCGCTGAGGGTTTCAACATTGTTCAACTTTCCCAAGTTCTCCTTCCATCGCCATGGCAGACTATACCAACTCTGCAGAAGACAAAAGAGTGTTTCACAAATTATTTGACTTTATTCCAGTCAGAAAAAAAATGACTGTCAAGAGAGCTATTGATATTCTCCACCAGAAGATTACTCAGTGGCTTAGTGCCAAATTGAACCCTGGTGCAATAAATTGTAAGTGAAATAATCCAAGTAACAGATTTGCTTACTATGGTATTGTCACCTGTGATAGAGTGACACTAGCACTTGCAATACTCAGTCAGAGGTTTGGCCTTGACATGGCATCCCTCATGACTCTGATCCTGTACCATGCTTCTTGAACCTATATCTCCACTTACTAGTAACACAAAGCCCTGAAATCCCTGCCATAGGCCCATAACCTGAGTCTGAGATTGATTTTGAGCCTGGGATTCCATGGCAGGGAACCAGACGGCCTGGCCTTGAGGCTGGACATGTAACCCTAATGCATTTCCTCCAAGGATTGGATCTAGTGAAGGGCCATTCCACTGAACAGAAGAACTTAAAAGGGTCTGAAGGAGTCTTCCATGGAAGTCAGAGTTCAGGCCTTTGAAGCCAGGCCTTTCAAGTTTAAGGTTGCAAAAGAGTAGTAAGTAACTCATTCAAATTCTGTACATAGTCCGAGTCTGAGTCAGCCTAAGAGACTTACACAGCCTGTAACTGATATTCACTAGTTTCAGGTGTGGAATGAGGCACAACCTCCTCAGAATGCTGAATGGCAGAGGCAAATACCTAGACCATACAAGTGTTGACTTGCTTGCCACTCTGAAGACCAGAAGCAGGCTGTCAATGTCACTGTTTAAGCCAGCTGTGGCTTACTCTTGGTTGTGGCAGTATTCTTGGCTATGACTCCACTGAAGTTTTGTAAGTGAGGATCCATGTCACAGTTAAGGGAGCTCAGAGATTGATTGAATATTACAAGCTGCTAACTTAGAGTCAACAGTGCAAGTGGAGGGAGATGAAGAAAGCAATGGTCATTGCAGTGAGTGATCGATCTGAGTCACTGATTGTTATTGCCCTCAAACTCCCACCAGCCGTTGCTTATTAATGTGTCCTCATTGTCAGTCACCATGATGTGGATGAGGAGAAAAGTATGGTGCACAACATGCAGAATGGAGGGTTCATATATGCACGTATATCAAGTGATCAATTCAAGTTGGAATGCACAAAAACTGGTATATATATATTCTATAATGGGGGCATACATGATATAATTGAGCTATATATGGAGTGTCAGCTCACTGATTGGTCCCACCTGGTATATAGTACTCACACACAGTATTATGTATATATCTAAGACAGCCTAGGTTTTCCTCAGAACTCCATCTGGAAAAATATTTTATGGCTGTACTAGTAACACTACTGTACTATCAACTTTGTTCTTCAGCTTGGTATATTCATTTTTCACCTTACCTATTGAATCAGTAGCATTTATATTCATTTCACTACTACAACTTGAATTCTTTACTTGTGAAATAACACATCAACATCTTATTCACTTTGGTCATATACAATCTTCATATGATACAACTGATACATGTGTCATCCTATTGGTTATTACTAATAACCCTAAGCCTTGTTACTCATATGGCTTATTCATACTTATGCTATTTATTAGATATTTTTATTCTTTCTTCTGGAATGTTTCACAAAGTTGCATGATCCACTATAGGATATTGCAGACACAATACATACAAATACTTTGTATTGCATATAGAGGGTTGCCTATGTCCCTTAATTAATAGGCACTTCTGCACTGTCTTTCAAGTGTTAGTTCCTACTGTTACTTGCTAGCTCTGGTACTCTTTGTATCCTGTTCCATCTATCCCTCTATACCACTTACACAAGTTGGATCCCAGACTTGTATGGGAGATCCCTCACTACTTGAGGTTAAAGAGAACCCTTGACCAGGTTACCATCACAAGACAACAACTCATTTCCCACCTTTCTACCGGCTTACCACCATCATTGGGTGTTTCTTCGGCAAAGATTCCCCTTTGTAAAAAGTATCTAAACACTTGTCCTCAATGGGTCCACCATACACATGATAGGCAGGTTCTGTGCATCTACGGCAGCACAGCATATACAGTCACAATCATGATAGCATTGGTGGCTTTGCGTGATCAACCTATAATGTCATGTTGGTTATATCCTATCAATCCTTTGGAGTAATAGGATAGTGCTTGCTAGCTCGGGACAACAAGTAATGTCCTTAAATATTGGTAAAAAGATTAGTTCAACCCCTTCCATACCTCGTGGGTGTATTCTGATGCTGTCCTCATGTGCCAAGTACTTTCTTCCTTTAGCTTCTCTTCAAAGTTGACAGACTCTTTGTGAGATTCTCCTTCACATTTACCCCCTACAATCTATGCTGCATTGCTTAATTGTTCCTCAAAGGCAGAAGCCTAAGGGCTCAGTGAAGTTCATGCTCAGATCAATGCAATGAGTTGAGTGTTATCATATATATCTCTGATGTTGTTGGTGATCACCAAGATTTTGGGTTCCAAAAAATTGTACATAGGTGAGATCCAATCATTTTTCAAGTATTCTTGGTGTATGTTAGTGCATGATGACTAATAATGGTTTATATTTGGACATACTGAGTTCATTTGTTTCATAAATAGATGTCTCATCAAGGTCACCTGTAGGTTGATGAAGACAAACAAATTCCCACTGTTCCATTTGCAAGTTGAAGTGTATTGCACTCCAGCCTTTTTGATGGAGCAGATATACTGCACCTTTTGATCAAGAAGTAAAGATGAATTGCGCACTGTCCAGTGAATGTAATGTATCTGCAGGATTTGGAATGTCAAGATTTATTCTTGCTAATAGATGCCAGTAATTTTCCTCGTCCAAAGTCTCCAGTTTCAAGTCTTCTATAGTCACATTGGTTGATGGTCAAATGTTAGTATCCAATGGTCCAATGTTTTCCAGAACAGAGCCTTGAGTTGAAACAGAAAATCTTGTACAGAATTTTTGCATCATCTGTTCATACTCCTTTAAGGGGAGCCACTTGAGTTCTTCCAAAATGATGCACAGGTTGCTACCGAGCAAGAAGTGTTCAAGGAGTGTAAGTTCCATGTCTCCTTAAAGTGTTTGCGGTCAATCACACAACAAAATCAGTAGCATAAAACACACCTGGTCTATGATTGGTGTTGAGTCTTTGCATCACACCATTGTACTGCTCGAAAAGAAATGACCACCTGGAAGCGTGGGTGGGACCTTGAAAGAGCGATCAAGTTTGCCATCACTGATTTTAGCAAGATCGTCCAGCTGGTCCTGGATTCCCTTCCTATCAACAGCTGATGTCTTTGTGTCCGCTTAGAACATGATTTGCCAATCTGTTCACCGGTCACTCGTTTTTTGGCCACTCCTGACCTTGCGTTCGTCGCCATGTCTACCGGACACAGGGAGAACATCTTTGCAGTTGTAGAATGCGCGTTCAGCCAAGATCACCACGAGCTGATGAAGAAGATTCAATACGAGGTTGAAGGTTGGCCAGAACTTTCATTCATCCTAGCTATCTTTGTTACAGAGGTTCCCAACTACAAACCCCCTCTCAAAGACTCCCCCACTTGGAAGTACTTCTCCCAGCACACGTCCATCCTCCCATCCAACCTTTTTCTGGCCCTCCCTCCCTCTCTTGACAGATCCTCCAACACTGACGATCTCGATCGTCATGCAGCCATTTCTAGCAGCTCCGACTCTGACTCTGACGAGTCTGACGACGACCGTGATGAAGTTGAGCTTAGTCCCATCACCATTGCTGGTCACACCTGGTGTGACATCCGTGAAGTCCAGTACTGCATGTGGATCAAACAAAACAGTTGTGGATCATCTCGTGGCTATATCCACTGCAATGATGAGATCAATGAAATTCAAGAGCAATTGCTTGTCCTTTGGAGTGGCCGAGGAAGACACCCACTCCCGAACAAGGGTGATGATGAGGTTTACTATGCAAACACAACACCACTGATCAGCTGATAGCTTGCCATGAGATGCACTACTGAAAGTGCATGGGGGATGAGTCAGCCAATATGGAAGTGTCATTCTGATGATATCACTTCGAATGACATGCAAGATGTCTGTAGAGAGCACCGTGAAAATGGAGATATCTGATGTGTTGTCATCAGCCAGGACAAAGTCTGCAACTGGCTTGTCAAAAATGGGTGCCAGAAGGTTGATGAAGACTTGAGGGTTCTGACAAAACTATTATTGTAAGTAATGTTGATGTTGATCATATACCGTAAATGGTAAACAAATACCCATTTGACAAGTGATGAAACATAGCACATTTTAGTGTTGAAGTAGGGACAACATTGTTCAATTGAGTGATGGCACTAATGTAACCCTTGCAGATGGTGGAGAGTTCCCTTAGTATGGACATTATTTTGATGGCATTCACTGCTCTCTTCAACAGACTCTGCATCCCTTCACCTGTTTCAATTTCATCATCTGTCATTGCTACATCTGCTTACATGTGACCTTTGTGGAGGCCATGAGGCTTTTGATTGTCTTCCGAACCTGAGTCACTTGAGTTGGGATTGCGTCTGACACTTGTGATTTTATTTTTTTGAATGAATGGACTGATACATTAGGTGGCAGAGCATCTTCTGCCTTACACTTCTTACCAGAGTTGTTATCCTCAAGGGTGGCCTTCATCTTTTCAGATTGTTTTATGGTCCATTTGGTCATTTTAGGGGGGGTTTCAGATAGAAATATTGCCAGTGGCAGCTAGAATGTACTAGTATAGGGGTGAATATTGTAATGTTTTGAGTTGGATGACTCTACTGTTGCTATGGTTGGCTGCCAAACAAGGAAGTAAACAAAGTATTGATTACAAAGTCAATCAGAAAGTGAATATCCATCACATTTGTTATCCTACTGATAGATAGTGCTCCAGTGATATCCAGTGTAGAATAAAGGTGCAGACCAGTGTTTAGTCCATGATGGTATAGGTAGAGATGAGTTATAATTGGGCTCCACATGCACTGGGTCTTGTGGGATTTTGGGACCGGCCACCCCACATTGATTACCATTTCATGCAGCATCCTATCTCGTACCTCCTGAACTATCAAAAGCTCCTCGCCAATTAGATCACTCCATTGCATAGATTTCTGTTTCTGCAAAACATTTGATGTCTCCATGTAGAATGAGCCTGTACTGGTGTGAGAAACACTGCATGAAAACCCTGAGGTGCTGAGTAAGCACGACCATAGAGGGAGTCTCTAAATAAGTGGAGATGCTCCTGGGCTGGGCCCTGGCAGAGTCCGCTGTTTCCCAAGGATGATGGCATCATTCTGTCATGTGATTTAGGAAATACTAGAATCTGACATACTAAATCTGACAGTACTCACTTGATCAAAGTATGTGAGAAAATGGTGAGCAGCAGTGGGGGTTTGTGGGAGAGACACTCTAGTGATGGTGACAGCCTGACAGGCACAGCAACTAGTCTGGATGAATGACAATGAAGTAGAGTGGAATTGTTGAGCAGTTTGACTGAAAAGAGGACAAATGGAGGAATGACAGTAGATACTATGAGAACAAACAAAACAAAAGGCAGTGTTAGCAATGGGCATAACAACTGACCTAGATGAGTTATAGGTGAGGCAGAACAGACTAGGTTATTGGTAATGATCACCACAATTACAGGGGCAAGATGAATATGTGAGTGATCAGACAACTGTTACAAGAGATGAAAGATAATAATTCAAATGGCCTGAAGGCAGATATAAGAAAGCCTGGCATT
>JBBPPQ010001037.1:0-10853 GCA_038092035.1 Leccinum disarticulatum | reverse complement strand
AGCTGCCCGGACATGTTTTGTGAGGCGTGCCTGGAGGGGCAGAGATGCCCACATTGCCACCGGGCGTATTGCACTCCTTGCCTGAGAGAAGGCAAGAGGTGCAGGTTTTGCAAACGTATATCTTGTGAGGAGTGCATGAAGTCCCGATAATTGTCGCAAGACGTATTGCGATGAATGCCTGATGTCCGGGTATTGTGCCGAATGCAGTCGCTACTATGATATGCCCCGGAAATGTTTATTTGACTGATCAGTAGATCTAATAGAATCGATTATTTACACGTGAACTTAAGGTACTTGTGCACAATGTCATAGCATCACAAAAATTGAAAGATCAACATATCCCTATTCAGTTACACGAAGCCTTCAACAGGGTAATATATTGTCAACCAAGGTAACACGGACAGGATATTTTGATGGTTCAAAAGATCTGTAGATAATATATTCGCATATGAATTGTACGTTCCTATTCGTGTGCACCGTTTTGCCGTATCGTATGCAGTACATGAGTATCCATCGATCGCAAAGAACTACAATGTTAATGCACCGTATCCCTCTCGAGCATTAATGTCATCATCCAACTCCTCGTCCTCGTTTACAACGACTCGGACACGATCTGGTTCCTCTTCATCCAAATCAGTCCCGCTGTCGTCCTGATCGCTTGCATTGTCCGCTTCCCCGTCCCCGTTCCCATTCCCAATCCCATCCCTATCACTCTCTTCGCCACCAACATCATAGTACCCCCAATCCTCGAGTTCTTCCTCCAAACTTTCCCGCTCCACATCCTTTTCTTCGCCTTCGCCCTCGTCCATATGGACATCTTCATCTGCAACCGCCAGTACATCTTCATCTTTAAGTTCTGACCCAGGTTCGTCCCCACCTTCTGAGTTGTCTTCATCATCTACCGGCTTACCAGCATCCTCAAAAAGCAGATTATCCGAGTCAGTGGTTTTATAGAGTCTTTGGATCAGTATACGTACATTTTCACATAATAGTGCTTCTAGTCACCATATTGATCTTCTGAGTCCGCCGGGTGTCCGTCTTGTAACCGTCGTGCATGCGAAGGTGGTAGTAGGTCGTCGTATGTACGTTTATGGGCAAAACCAGGAATTAAGTGTACCTCACGGACAACTGAGTTGGGGTCGAGGATCCCGAATGCTTCCAAGGGTTTTCTCCCTTTGTCGTCATCACCATCGCCACTGCCGTTATCGGGATGGTGGTCGACGCGGGATGTGCTGCCCCGTGCGCACCGCAAAGAGTTCGAGAACAAGGACGCGTTCTTGATCATTGGTCTCAGCCCATTGGTTGGGTCTTCTCCGACCGTCGGCTCGCCCAGGTACTCGACACACTTCCAGGGTCTGTTTTGTAAGGGAGCGCCATACACCAGATGGCCGGATGCATCACGGTGGGCATTGACGAACTTCGCGACGACTTTGTTGGGAGGGAGGTTAGGAGGTAGAGTATATAGTTGTCGGCGATAGCGTTCGACTGTCAGGTTAGCACGTAGCTCATGCTCCTACATGGTGGGATAGTATTTGAAGAAGTCTGTGCCCGACTTTACACTTCGCGAGCACGAAGAATTCAACGCATGTACTTATACCATTGATCACAAACTGCAGCAAGTTGATGTGCAGGTTTGCAACGAATACGCCACCGCGTAGATATTGGATGCCATCGCGTGCAAATTGGCGACGGTGCAACTCGCACTGGTTCGCTGATACGAGCACCCCTGAATCCCAGTTTGCATAAACTGAGTAGGCGCGATGATGAGGACACACTCACTCTGCGTAAATCACTGTAATCCCTCGACGCCTGCCCTGGCGATCATTGACTCGATGGCCACGAAGGTCTCGCATATAGTATATGCGAGACTAACATACAACTTATTCACCCTGTAATGTTATCCTCCAATGTCGCGTGAATGACATGTCAACAGATCCGGAAACCGTGCGTCGAAGCCTGTTAACGCACTGATAGGCAGCGCTGAGTGCCATCTCATCAGACTCTCATCGTCTCTTGCAACATAGTATCAATGTACGATATTGATGTAAACTTGGCAGTCGCTGACAGTCGATCGTCGCTTGCGCACGATGTTGCTCTCCGGATGAGATAACGGTGAAAATCTATTGAACGGCCTACGCGGAGTCTGAATTAATCAACCTTATGCTTGATGGTTCCATCCCTTTTGAGTGTTGTGGTTGGAACTTACCTACACGGCCCTGGCAAATGGTCGGGTTAGCAGTAACCCCTGACGAGAGCATTCGCAGGCTCGAAACCACCTCATCTGATGTGCGTGCGGTCTCGAGACCGGGTCTAAAGCGACCCTAATCCTCAGAGAGGGATGACATGTAGGCGCAGAAAACGATTCCGACAACCTAGTCGATGGTCTCTCCTTCGCACATTTCATGCACATCCCAGGTTCATTGGCAGGTAAGTCTTTGTGCGTGACAGTGCGTCTATATGCGAGAATACGATCACACAGATAATCCGATCGAACGGGTAAATACACAGATGCAAGCCCGTCTTGCCGCACGAAGATCCCCTGTGATGATTCATCCAGCACTTCGTGCAAAGGGTGCGAAAAGTTGTGGATCGTGGAAAGGATCCAGGCGCAACCGCACCTAGGAGGTATGTGTTATTCCATCAACCTCGGATCTCCGCGGGCTCACCTTGCGGTCACTTAGTCCAATGATTCCACAGAAGGACACGGATGACGAACGGGATCGAGTCAAGCTCACACCGATTGCAAAGCGACGAAAAATAAAGCAGACGAAGGGCACGAAAGGAGGTAAACGGCCTGCTTCCATTGTTGATGAAGGACTTGTAGGCGATCATCCAGCTGTTGCGCACCGTGGAAAACGATTCAAGCGCAACCGTATGTATGTAGTTGGTCTGGATGGACAGTGTATACGAATACGTAGCAATGTATTTACTACATCACTACTGTATGCCGAAAATATATTGTTCTGTATTCTAATCGGGAGAATATTCTGAGCCTGAAATGCAGTAGTATCGACCAAGTAGTGACTATGAGTTCTTCCAGATGGCAACATTCCGCGCACCCAACAAGACAGCCCCAGCAGTATACAGTTCATATATTCTAACAGACATTAATATGGCTACATATTGATCTTTCAATTTTTGTGATGTGTACTCGCTTATCCGGTAGCGTTCGTCTTCGCCTGTTTGAGGAATCAGCGCATCCAGTGGCAGTGTAGCAGGGACTGCAGGAGGTGTCGCTCCATAGGTGCATCGCAACGAGTCGGGGTTTGCTTTGACGAAGCGTATAATCACTTCTATTATGTAATAAAAATTCTAAGTACCAACCTTTTTTTTTTTTTTTTGTGTGTCAATTTGTGTCCTATTGTGGAGCGTACGTGCGCTATGGAGGACAAACTAACTAAGCTAGGGCTCCTGCCCTCCGCAAATCTCCACCTGCGCGAATGCCCCAAGGTGGGCATGACCCCCTCGGTCCGCCGTTCCTGCCGGCCGTTTTAGATGCCGCAGGTCTCCCTCACGGTGCTCTGATGTTGCACGTCGATTTGTATGAAATACTTCGTGAGAATATAGGTTGCATGTACTCGGGCCCGAAGGCCTGTCGTACGATAGGAGTAAATGGAGTGCGTGATTGAGTAAGTGGGATTGGGTTTGAGGAAGCACCAACCTTGTTCGCTTGATGCCAACGCACGATCGTTCGGCCTCCTTGGCCTTTCCAACAGAGACGATATTGAACATTCTCCGCTTTCTAGATCCCGAAGACCTCATTCGTTTAAAATCCGTACGTCTTCTTCAAGATCCCAAACTCCCTATTCACCCAGATCATAGATATCAAAACTCTTCTACGCACTCATCCACGACCCCACACTCTGGCGCAACGTGTACGCCGAGTCACGTACCCACCTCCCACTCCTCCTGGGCCCCTACCCATGGCAATCTGCCCACTTTCTTAAACGCGCCCTCCTCCACTCCGCGCGCCTCGCGCGTACATGGACGACCACACCGTTCGCAGCCCAGTTTTATGATGTTCCGCGTCAACCCTTCGGGTCGACAGGGTCCGTGTCGGCGTCAAGCTACGACGAAGTCGGTCGGATCCACTGTGTCGCCGGGCAGTGGGTCATCACGGCTTGGAGCCGGAGTATGCCCGAGGCAGGTGACACCACCTCCACGGAACTTTGGTTGCACGATATCAAGTCCGGCAGAGATCAGATTCTGTGGCAGGATCGTGACAGCGGCCTGAAGTTGGCCCAGTGGTCCGCAACCTCTTTGATGACCCCACGAGCCTATCTTGTCTACGTCGTCGCCCATTTCGGGTTGGGGAGGGTCGAGGATCCTGTGTGCGTGACTCTGCTTCTGCCTTTGACATACATATCATACTCCGACTATGTGTGTGTAAGTATCTTTTCTCATCCTGTTCTTCACAGGAAACTACTCGAGTTTGTTGCCGACCACGACACGGGACACCTATCGGGCCCGACGCATACGCTTGATGTCCCGACATGGTGTTTACCGCGAGAAGCATTCTTCCCGCGCCTCCGCATTAGAAGCACCAGCGGCTATGGCTCGAACGGCAACACACCTGCTTCGTATGCCTACATCTCGTTCTGCCCGAGCGGATACCCCACGCGCTCGCTCCTCTTTGATGTGCACACTCGTCGGTTCTACAAGTTTCCCCGATTTCGGACGCAGCTGGTGAGACAGTCCTCAAATTTTCCTCGCCGGTTTGCCCGACGACTCAAAGGGAATGAAATTCATGCTCACACCGCTCTACGCGTTTCGGGTCTATAGGATCCAGTGTTAAGATATAGCTACAAATGGTGGCCCCGGCGGGTCAGAGTCTACCTTACGCCAACGCACGTCTTCGTGCTCAACCGCACCTATACCTATCACGGCCATTCAGAAGTCATCCAGACATTTGCCATCCCAAATCCGGATGTCAATCGCACAGAGCGCAACCGCGACCACACCTCGAATCTGGGTTCGCCTAGCGCTGGTACTGACACCGACACCGACACCACCGCCGTCGTCAGTGAGCTCCGCTTGACGCACGAGATGTTCACGCGCGACGCGACGGTCGATCCGATGTGGCTCGTGCCCGTGTATAGCTGGACTGACGCGCTGACGAGGACGACGACGCTGAGGTTTATGCATACGGTTGCCACTGGCGTGAGGAGCGGTGACGAGGACAGGGACGGGGACGTGTATTTTGCGTATACGGACTACGTGCTGCTTGCTGAGGAGGACCACAGAGACGATACAGACAACGAAGACAACAAAGACAACGAAGACAACGGACACCCGGATCATCTCTCCACGATTGGGCGCAGCGCCAAGCGTGTGCTTCCCATCGACGTCGTTTCCTCGCCCTCACGCCAACTGTTCACAGTGCACGGGTCGTGGTTAGGGAACGCCGTTGGCGTGTCGCCTAACGGAATCGTAAGGGGGATATGTCACGTCTCGTTGTGGAAGGAAACCAGTAAAGGGGGTACAGTTGCATATAAATTCACCGTGGACGCATCCGCGACCGACTCTGTTACTGCTGTCGTCGGAAACATGTCAGCAGGGTGGATGAACGACGTGATAATGGAAGACGACTACGTGATGGATGGGGTGCACGGGCGGATGTGGTACGTCGATTATAGTCCAAAGGAGAACCGGTACCACGCTGTGGTCGTTGAGTATCAGTAACTCGGAGTCACTACGCGATTGATTAAAATTGACGTACCGGTGGTGGACCATGTCAGTCAGTTTGGTAGTTCAGTGTCGCCCGTCCCACAGGCGAGGGGGAGGAATATGAACCAAAAACACGTACACGTATGTATATGATCAGCGACAAAGGAAATGGAGAGAAAAGTAAAAGGAGGATGATCGGTTCTGCAGCCCAGACCCGCAGGGGGGAAGGACTTCAAATTTCTCAGTAGGGTCCATCCACGTTAACTGTACCGCACTGCCGTCCATCTCCGCTGGGTTGGCACCTCGGGCATGTTACAATTATACGAACTGGCAGATGCGAATCATGCGATGAACTTCTCGCCGTTCGGCGAAAAGTGACGCAAAACATCTCTGTCGCTGTTGTCGTATACACACACACGTTCGCTTTGTAGAATACATTCAAGTTCTTGATGTGTTCGAATTGTTCGAGGTGAGCACCGTGGGCCCGTGCGGTATGTAGATTGTCCTGTAGACATGCCAATCTGATCAAGCCTGAGGGCTCGAATCTAATCGCCTGAGGTACTTACTACCCATTCGTTAGGAGTCCATTAGCCGAACAAGAACAAGCTGCACGTTTCGCGTGCAAATTCAAAGTCAATTTCTCATCCAGGTAAGGGAACTTCTTACTGCATTTGGCATTGACACATACAAGTTTTATAGGAGTCGTCCACCATCGTCCGGTGCCACCTTGGGTGCCACTGCAAGAAACCTCAGGCTGCTGATCATTCGCGCAAGCCCATGTCTCATCCTGAATTACCACTACGTGCGGTCATTGCTAATATTGTCACTGGCGCCAACACTAGTACGGAGCGTGCCACGCTTCCCTGCTTGGCCGAACTCGCTGACCATGCCTTCGCCCTCGCCGATCAGCAAGCTGGCCATGACCCAAGCAACACTCCTTCAGGAATCTGCGCCAAAAATCGCCAGGCAAGGATACTATACTCTGTGGAAGACCGTGACAGAGAGGAACTCCCAATCAAAGTGATCTTGTACCAGGATGTGCCTGCGGTGCAAATCCAGCGAGTGGTCGTCGACTTCAAAACAGAGACCATGCAATTCAATGGATATCCAAGTCTTCCCATAGAAATGGTCGAGCATGCTCAACAAGAGATCAAGTTATACCTGCAGGAGTCGTTGTCGATCCTGCGAGATGTATGGAAATCACCATGGATGACATCCATAGATTGTGACGCTTGGAAGGTGAGGTGCTGTGGTTTTGTTTTGTTTTTTGTGACCTAACGAATCTGTGTCAGGACTTCTTGCAACGTCTCAAATTGAATGGTATTTCCTCCGGCCAGTCACAAGCCTGCGACTGTTTCCTTTCCTTCGAGAAGCCATGTCCGTCATGCGAGGTGTTGACGACGCTATGCACATCCTGTCATATCGTCATTTGCTTGACTTGGGATTGTCCCGCATCCCGGCTCATTCCATTCCAGTCATGCTCCTGCGATACCTACACGGCTACCTGTCTGCCTTGTTTACAGAACGCACGGTCCATCTCTCCTTCGAGTCTCGGTCAATGTCCCGATTGCAATCTCTGGTTCTGTACTCGCGAGCTGACGTGGTGCCTGGGCCGACCAAAAGAGACTCCGAACAAGACTCCAAGTGGCACCACACGTGGGATATCAAGCAGTGTTCGAGAGCACCCACCCAAGCCTATCGTGTGTTCTTACTGTGATTTGGGTCAAGCCGTGTCAATATGCTCCAATGGAAGAAGATGTTGGTCGACAGAAGGAAGAGTCAGAAATCTAGGAATCTGTCAATCATGCTCCCCTGGGGGTGGAATCTCGTGCGCGTGCGAAGGTGACTGGATTTGCGATTCCTGCAAGGAGCCTCCGATGGTAGACTGTCTCAGGCAGTGCCCACAATGCAAGCGGGCGTATTGCGACCCAGGGTGCTCGGAGTACATCCAATTCTGCCCCGAGTGCGATCGGACAGGGCTGTGCGACGACTGTGCGGAAGAAGACTGGAGTTCATTTACGGAGCTTGACGGGCCAACGCAGGTGAAGCTGGTGCGCGCATGTCCCGGCTGCCTGGGCATGTTTTGTGAGGCATGCCTGGAGGAGCAGAGATGCCCACATTGCCGCCGGACGTATTGCAATCCGTGCCTGTACAAAGGCGACAGGTGCAGGTTTTGCGACCGCATATCTTGTGAGGAGTGTATGAAGTTCTGCGATAATTGTGGCAAGATGTATTGCGATGAATGCCTAATGTCCGGGTATTGTGTCGATTGCAGTCGTCGCAGATCCAACTATATGCCCACCCAAGGGAGAAGAAAGATAAAATTGAGGCAGGGCGTGGTGGGTGGATGCGCTGATTCCTGAAACAGGTGAAGATGAACCGCGCCCGGATAAGCGACCTGGTGGAGCCCCGAGTCAAGTACATGCACAAGTACCACAAGTTCACATGCAAGTAATCGATATCATTAGATTTACTCATCACTCAAATAAATATCAATATTCCTGGGGTATATCATAGTAGTGACCGCAAGGCAGTGGCGAATCTTTGACCTGGCCACCGATCTGTCAACCGAAGTTGGGTACATGTGCTACTAGAGCGTGGGGGAACTTTCAAGGCACCATATTTTTTAAGAATAGAAATTGCCAGCTGAGCCCTCATCATACATTGAAGGGTAATCATAATCGGAGCCCGTTCTGTGGGTCCTGTCCGGTGAAAGTTAGTAAACATATCTCAAAGAAGTGAGCATAGTCACCTTCGAACCCGAGAGTATACCTGACACTGCCAAAGGTTATCTACCAAAGTGGATGAAAGGAACCCAAGAAGTGAATGGCGCGCCGGAGTCACGAAGACGCTGGATGGCACAGTGCAATGCTACTGTCGCCTCCGTACTGTCAGGAACCCGGCCAGCATCTCGAAACAGGTGCTCACACATGTCCCTCGCCATCTTTGGTGCGTCATTGTCCATTATCGACCACATCGTCCCAATGACACCACCATACCCGGCAAGAAGCATCCCAGCCGCGAGATGAACAGATTCTTCTGACAGCGTCTCGTTTCCTTGAGCATCCTGACAGGCAGAAAGGAATGCGAGTCCGCCTTGCGGGCGCGATAACTGCATAATGTCCGAGAGCGTCAAGCGACGATCGGACCTATTTATGTCCGCCAGGTCGCCGAGGTAGTTGAAGCGACGCAATAGCGCGCCCCCAAAGTTGTCCAAAAGAGACACCATGTCAGGATGGCCAAGGAGCATAAGACCCACGGCCTGCTCGAACATCGAAATTGCCTTGTGGATATCAGCAAGTACGCCGTTACTTTCGATAAGATAGTAACAGTCTCCCAAGGTCAATGAGGAGTGCAGGTCGGCGAGGATTCCAGTATGACATGTTCTGTAGCAGGTCCATTTTCTGTATCACATCGTCGCCGTTCGCTTGCTCTGCCGGTGACGATACAACATCTCCTGCCTCCACTGATAGTGAAACTTCGGCCATCTGAAATGCGAAAAGTCCTGCTTGGTATGCATAACTTTCTGCCCCAGAGACCTCCACTACTCCTGCGAACAAATCCCTCGCTTCCTCCTTGTCGAATTCGAACCCTCGCCTCTGGAACCGGGCAAGTGGCGCAAGAGCAAGTTCCAATACCGTTATGCAATGATCTGGATGATTTTTGCTCCGAAGTCGTAGAGCATCTCGATACAATCCGATTGGCATATCTAACCCAAGGTGGTTGTTAGCCTGGCAGTCGATGAAATTTGAATTGGCCAAATTGGAGAGAACGGCCGAGCGAATAGGGTGATCTATGGGGAAAATTTCCCGATGACGCTCAAAAGTCCAGATGGCTGTGTCCAGACCCATTTGATCCTGCCGCTGGCGGTAACGCAAGAGTCTAGAGAACACGATGGCCCTCATCAGTGAGCTGTTCCAGCGCGTTCAGTTCACGTAACTCCCGTAGCTAATTCCATAAGTTCAGAAAATGACTATAGCATCATGAACCATATGCTTACGTCGAGTTTAGGACAGGATTCATTTATGTCACATATACGTCACTCCGTGATGATGCGAAGGGACAAACGCGACTGTAAAATATCACCCTTCTCCGCGGTAGAGTCGATGGCTACGAACCGATGTCAAAGAGAGTGTGCGGCAGACAAAGGAGTTGCTCACGCTGGAGCTATTCATTCCGAGGATCGAACACTTTTCCTACAGCAATCTTGAACTGACGGAGCAATTCTCCGTTTCCTAGTCTCGGTCCAAGCTCTGACGATGCGTAGAGAGTGAAAAAATGGAAGATGATTGAATCGACGGTCTTGACAGCTATTCAATGAAAGCAGCAGAGATTCGGCAAAGGATGACGCACAAGAGGATCTCTTTAGCCCATTCTACGGTGTCTTTCTCTGTCGACACCTGTGAGGTTTGTTCAATGTTTATATGATTCTTCCGTCAACTTCTATGATAACATGAAAGCTTGCTGGTATCCGACGGAGGCCGGATGCAACATTCGTGGCAGGTGTGACTGAACAGGTTGTTTGCGATGTTTGCAGGGATGCCAGCGCGAAACTGCTACGCACGTGTTACAAAGACATGTTCGCATTTATTGCCAGGTGATGAATGCGAGTCCGAGTCGCATGGTGGCTGGAGGAGAAAAGCCGGGCTAGCGGATTGGTTGTCTTGATTCATGAGTGGGATGGAAACGACGGGATTCTGCAGCAGTACTTGGGTTCATATAGGCGGTTGGCACACTGTTTCTGATAGAATGACGAGGTCCACAGCAAGAACTCGCTTCAACCTACCCTCACAGATTCTATGCATGTTTGCCTCATTACGGCTTGAGGGCTCGAATCTAATCGCCTGAGGTACTTACTACCCCATTCGTTAGGAGTCCATTACTCGGACCGAACAAGAAATTGTACAAGCTGCACGTTTCGCGTGCATCCAGGTAAGGGAACTTCTTACTGCATTTGGCATTGACACATTCAAATTTTATAGGAGCTCATAGCTTCGACTCCGTCCACCATCTGTCACTGCAAGAAACCTGCTGATTATTCGCGCAAGCCAATCATGTCTCATTCTGAGTTTCCACTACGTGCGGTCATTGCTAATATAGTCACTGGCGCCAACACTAGTATTGAGCGTGCCACGCTTCCCTGCTTGGCTGAACTCGCTGACCATGCTTTCGCCCTCGCCGATCAG
>JBBPPQ010001036.1:0-10854 GCA_038092035.1 Leccinum disarticulatum | reverse complement strand
CATTTCAGTAGGCTATCTTTTGCGAAAATATATTCCAAAAATATAGTAGATACTATATCAGAAATATACATAATTTAGTTTCAAATTACATAGCAAGATGTCTATAATATGTCTATATTATTGAAAACTAAACAGATTCTACAGGGGGACCAGGAAGTGTTGACAAATTGTTACATATGTAACATTTCCAGAAAATGAAGATAATGTGTTAGTATTTGTTGAAAATAGTAACAATTATGTGCAATTTGCCACCACTGGTATTCCCTGATGTGATCCAGGAGAGGGGGGGGAGTCTGTGGAGATCGAGGGCGATTTGATGAGTGAGAGGGGATCAGATTGGGGTGCATCGGGATGGATTTCAAGGGATGGAGAGGGGGGTCGGAAGTCAGTGGCAAGGATATGTGGCAAGCCTGAGAGTTCAGCTGCTTTTCTTGCTTTCTTTGAGGCTAATGCAAGTAGGGCAGTTGCCTGTCTCCGGATGTAAGAAGGTGGAAGGTTGACCTGTATGGTCATATCGAAACCGATGGATGAGCGGATGCCAAATACTAATATGTAGAGAAACGAGTCGGGTTCGGCATGGATGTTAAATGGGGGAGAGATCATGCCACCTGAGTGGTCATAAAAGTGGACCCGAAGCTGCTCGTTAGCAAGCGACAACTTCCCCAAAACAAAACGTCGCCATGGTTGTTCAACCATGACGAGGTAAGCTTTGGTATCCATCGTCTTGCCAAGGCGAGACGCCAGCTGGAACGGCTCTCGACTATATTCCCCGATAGCTTTGGGGCTGAGCCACGTGACCTCATCTCGAGGCACAATGGCGCTGCTAACGAGGATTAGGTCGGGTTTTCATTGATAGCCTGTCGCACCCAGCATGGACTCGCTACTCCAGTCTGACATCCAGAAGCGTTGCTTGCGGGCAGATAGGAGGGGATTTTTGGCGTGGACAGAGGCAGCGACAGCGGTCATGAGAGTGTTGAGGAAGAGCACCATTTGTGCCTCTTCAGAGAGCTCATCTTTGGAGGATTTGGTTGGCGTGAAGCGCCAGTTCCAGCGCTTTCTTTGTGCATCGTAGAGATGGACGAGGTCACTGTCTGAATCCGAGGTTGAAGAGGTAGTGAGCAAACTGGCATGCTCCTTCAGTGAGCTCCTAGCACACAGCAGGTCCTCTGCGTGGATAGCTCTATAGTAGGCATCCTTTTTAAATGATACAAATATAAAATCTAGAAAAAAACCCAGGTCACTGCTCCGTGGTTTGCGGCCTCGACTTTCGAGGATTATGGCCCCAGCAAGCTCGGAACCCGTAAACTTATCCATGTCGGCCATGCAGCAGCCGTTTCTTGGGGGTGGGAATGAGCTGAGACTTGAGAGGTTTTACTGTTCTCTCGATTGTGACACACTTCATATTTAAGGTTTTGCTCCGCGACGCCATGATCTTCAACTTGTTCTTCTAAGTACTATACGGGATGAGGAGCAAAGAGAACAGAGTGTATTAAATTAACGCTAGTAGGGATTATGTAGGACAAGTCCATGCCTATGCCGCATGTGTGATATGGAAACTATGGAACTATGGAACCACGTGCTCACTGGTTCTGCACGTAATGCCATCGCTCGAAATTCAACAAGTTCCAGATTACATACTGGGTCCGAGTCGGGGACACAGCGTGGCAGCGCCGTAACTTACAAATTAGAAGACATTTCCTTAAGCGAGTGCGAGACATTCACACTCGCTTAATTTCCCCGAGTGTGATCTAACTAAGTACTTACTTAGATGTCGACACAGCGACGATGACAGTCAGTAGCTAATCTCCTTTCAAGTTCCCTCACTCTCACCCTCCTCACCTTCCCTCAGCACAACATCGTGATGTTGGTGTGCCACCACCACCGTGACACTGCCGCCATTAATGACAACAGGTCGACATGTCGACACGCTGGACAGACGGTGAGCTGCCCTCCTCGCCATCACCCTCACCCCGCTCAAGTGCTCACCATGACCATGCCAGTGACAACAAATAGTGACACATCGACGACACCACCACCACCACAACTCAGAATGACACGATGGTGTGCCACAACGGATGACAAAGACAGATACAGGAACAGGGTAATGCCAGTGGGACGGGTCACAAGGCGACGACCGTCGACAGCGAAGACTTGGACAAAGACATGATCGGGACAGAGGACAATGGGAGAAATGGGACAGGACGACAATGGCGAACAACGCGACATCATGGCACCGGGACACGTCGACTGACACAATGGCATGCCACCACCGCTGGTATCGGAACAACACGGTATGGCACTGTGACACGTCAAGTGATGCAACGGTGTGCCATGACAGATATGACGAATACTTTCTAGACTTAGGATAGTATAATCAATCTATCAATCAATCTTGGGATCATTGATTCGATTGCATAAAAGTTCCGTCTGATGAGATCAAACATATGACATAGTATGCATTATAACTAAGGAGATAGTACATCACATAAGGTAACATAGAACATATTGAAGCATATAGCCTCTGACATAAGTCAGTCCAATTTGACTGCGAGTATTCGACCTGCCACGACAGATTCAACAATAGTTCCTACAAACTTGACTGTGAGATGAATGGAAATCATATACTCGTAGTACTACTAACACACCATCTGAGCCTGGGATCCACGACTTCTTGGAGAAAGGCAACAAGTACGAATGATACAAATCGTGCCGGTTCATTGCTGCACGAACATGACCCACATCAACTTCCTTGTTGTTTAGTTTGATGGCGCTGTGTTGTGCTTTAAATCTATACAACTCCGCAATTGTCTCATGTTCTCGAACACGACATGACTCAAGAGCGTGTTCTGCCCGAGCCACCTCTCGTCGGGCACGAGTGACATCTAGGACAAGGTGTGCTTCCTTGTTATCGCTACTGGCAGAATCTATATCATTCTAAATTCAGTTAGTAGTAGGAGGGCACACAATGTCACTGATTTACACTCACCGAGGTAAAGTTGTGAGGCGGCTGTATTACTTGATAGAATTCCTCTAGACGCATCTCCCTGGGCTGACCAGCAGGGTTCACTGACCAACGTGATGTGTCAAGACTACTTAACGGCCTGGTATGGAGAGATGGTGCAACTTGCTGGTTGTGATATATGAGAGGAGAATAGTGGGAATCCATCAGCAGTGAGCAGTCAAAGACTATCCCATTCAAGTCACTTACAACAGATTCATGTGTGATTCAAGGGACTGTCTGAGACTGAGTTTATAAAATTTACTATGTCCTTACTTGTGCCAGGCACATTTTTTCACGTAATGATACTTTGTCCGAGTCCAGAATGCCTCGCTGTCCCAACTGCAGCAAAAATTTCAAAGATGATGCCTCCGTCGCAATGCATATGAGCCAACCGGCCTCTGGTTGTAATACCTGGATAAATGACCTGGTTTATCTTCACCAGGAACTCAACCCTCCCATTCCCGCTGCTCAGAACCATACAATGCAGGAGCCTTCGCAGTCCACGGCTGATATGGTGGGCCCTTCATCTGCTGAAGATTTTCGGTCCTTCGATTTGAATGAAATGGATATCGATACCAGAGATGGACATAATGACATGACCAAGGAGTATTTTCTAGGCACTGCACAAACCTTCGGGAAGGGCATGTCATTCGTTGACAGGTTCAACGCTGACCGGTTCAGTGCCTACCGACAACAAAATTTGTATTACCCTTTTGTGTCGTCACACGAATGGAAGCTAGGTCAGTGGCTTCTCCACTCTGGCCTTAGCATGTCTGCCATCGATGACTTCCTGTCACTCGAGCTGGTAAGTCATTGTCTAGCAAATGCCCCCCACCAACTGAATATGACACTCTAGATCCGAGGTTTGAACCTTTCATTTAAGACTGCAAAAGATCTACGCAGTCACGCTGAGCTGCTACCGAGTGGTCCCCGCTGGAAGTCCATGAAGATTGAAACCGCTCATCCGACGAAGAATCCTGTGTATCTATACTGGCGGGACCCTTTGGATTGCGTTGCATCTATTCTCAGCCATCCGTTGTTCACCGACGAACTTGATTTCATTCTTCGTCGGATCTACATCTACACCACATTGGCAAAAGATTGTTGCATATATTCCGATTGGATTACAGGTGAAGAAGCATGGGAGATGCAGGTACGTGTTTACTACTATCTTGCTTTGACAATTGATTAATGGAAGTAGTCACAAATCCCCGTTGGTGGTACCTTGTTAGGGATCGTTCTTTCCTCCGACAAGACGAACATAACCACACTGAGTGGTGGCCGCGTCGTGTTGAAAGTGTAGTATGTTACTCCTTACACTACTACCTTTCTTGGACTGTCAGTAGACAAGTCTATACACTATCTAAAGCATAGTAATGCTAAGTAAACGAAAGGGTAGTGGATTCTATCTTATTACTATCCTTATAGCTATCTCGAGGATAAGATTTATCTTATCTTATCTAATCAAAGATTGGATTAGTCATACTCATGACTAATAGATTGAGCTCAATATGCCATTGGCTATGACTCATCTATACAGCAGCTTACTCATCCTACTGCGGATGATGACTGATGCTGATTGAGATATTTATGCTATTGGATAAGACATATCCACATACTTATCGTACCATACAAGATACATTATGCTATTGGCTAATTACTCGTATCATATATACAAGTACAAACAATGTATTTAGTATATACAGACCAGGCATTCAGCCTGGAATAATAAGGAGTTTTCTGACAACAACTCTAAGGAGTTTTCACCCTCTTTTCTACCTCTCACAACAGAAAAGGTCTAAGGTGTTCTATCCCTTCTTCCACCTATCAACAGAAGGAGTACTCGACATCTGTTACGATCGTCCCCTATGTTCTCTATGTATTTCTTTTCCCTCTCTCTTTGCTATGCTCTTCGCCTTTACATTGTATTCACCTTGTATCATAGACCTCGGGCGATTTCGCGTCTCGTTCCACATCGCTGACGGTCCTACTTCTTCCGATTCCCAATCCCTGTTTCTTCCGTCTCGTTCCGAGTTTTCCCTATCATTCTGACTCATGATGACTCCGTTGCTTCGTCATCCTTCGTCATCTGTATCACTAATCCTCCGCAGCTTCTTAATCATCCATACTGCGGATGACACGTCCCTTCCTTACGTTTCCTTCATATTCCATCTCGTTAGTATATATAGAGTATCGTCTCATCCTGTAACCCCAAGCTAGAGCTACTTGGAATATCATCTGAGTCTCCTGCATCCCCTCGAGTCCTTCGTCCCTCAGTACCTTCAAACCTCTGCCCTCTCCGGGTGTGACCTTAGTCTTCGAGTCTTCGAGTGAAGCGACTCTTCGTGAGATCCTCCTCGTCGAATCCTCAGTCCTTAGTCTTCGGGTCTCGCCAGACGTTACATCTGCTCGGCCAATCTTCGTCTTAGCCTTCGCCTCCAAGTCTACATCTGACCCTATCCGGGCCAGTTGTAACAACATCTCTATAAGAGATTGTCTTATAACGTCTTTGATATTCACTAACCGCAGTAGTGTAATAGAGACGTTTTACAGTGGATATTCCTTGAATACCAACTGACCACTACGGACAGAAATCCTAGTGAGAACGATCGACCTTACAGTCGATCTTACCTAGTTCTACTAGAGATAGTCTATTCATTAATAGACTTTACCTATCTGTTGATAGAGAATACGTGTGTGTACTTATGCACTCACATGGATCCTGTATAGGATCTTATTTCCTACTCTGTAGAGTTATCTACTATTTTATAGTAGAGATGACCTACCTTTTGGTAGAGATGTGTTATGACGCTATTGCGTACACATTACCTATCATATAAATGATAGAGTCTTACCTGACTTCTTTTATAATCAGTCAGAGACGAATCACTTAGAATCGTCCTTCAGTCGTTTCTAAGATGATACATAGAACAATGTTTCTATATAGCGTAAGCTATATAAGAATGTCCTATTGCCAGACCTCTAGGAGTCGGTTAATGCTCCATGATACATTTCTGTCATGTTTCATACTTCCTATCACGAAACGTTGATAGAGACCGACATAAGTCTGGGTATAGAGAATAACTGATATGATAGAGATTGTGCTGATAGGTACTAGATAGCTTCCTCATTATGCGTCTGCTGCCCCATTACTCGGACTCCATTATCTTGCAGTACCATATCACATGGTACGATTTCTATACGTCGCTCACCCGCTCTTGATCGGCCTGGCAAACGTCAAGACCTCTACAAGACTTAAGTTATCTTCCCACTCCCTCATGCTTACCGCCCTCCTCCCAGTTCCAAAATTTATTCATCAGAACAAATGTATGCGCGGTCTTCTTGAAGATCGACTGGTACATCAATGTCTCGATATTGTTCTTCTTCCCATCAAACGGGCGGCGAGGCTGGGAGTTATGTTGCCAGATTCTGTCGGCGACATGCGATATTGTTTTACAGCAATAGTAAGTTATATTTGCGATACTCCAGAAGCTGCCATGATCGCCACAGTCGGTGTTACAACTTGTCCCTCAGCCCCTATCTTTTTCCTTCTTCGAGTCTTCCCACAGTTCCCCCGACACCTCCCTGAGCCTCCCCGACGTCTTCCCGAACCTCCCCGAATCTCCCCGACGTCTTCCCAAACCTCCCCGAGTCTCCCCGACGTCTTCCCGATCTCTCATCTCCCTCTCATCTCTCCTAGTCTCTCTCGTCTCTCCAAGTCTCTCTTGTCTCTTCAAGTCTCTCTTGTCTCTATCTATCCCTCTTGTCTCTCTCATCTCTCTTGTCTCTCTCAATCCCTCTTGTCTCTCTTGTCTCTCTTGTCTCCATTTCTCTACCTCCGAGTACCCCGAGTACCTCCGAGTATCTCCGTTCCTCTTATCTCTTATCGTCTCTTGCCTCTTATCATCTCTTATCTCTTATCCTCGCTTACTCAGAACCCTAGCGCTCCGCAGCCTTCTTACTCATCCTTCTTACTGCAGATTCCTCATCACCAACGTCATCGCATCTTCTCATCATTCACGTGTACTCTTATCATCCACTCGTAGATTTCCCTCATTATGCCCTAGTTCCTAGTTTCCCCTTTCGTCTTGGTCCGTGCACGACTCACCTAGCTATATTAGATACCTCCTGTAGTTCCCACGATCCTCATCTTGGTCTACCTACACTATCACTCACTAGCTTCGTCTCTGCCATGCAATAGACCTTCCTCTCTCATTCCTCGAGTCCTCGTCCACCCTTATCAGGGAGTCCTTCGTCCACCAGCCAGCCTGGAGTCCTCACCTCAGTCCGACCATCGACCTTATGCGCCACCTCGTTGCCTTGCTCCGAGTTAGTGGGTTTAGTAGGTCCACGGCTGACCTCACCCGAGGCCAGTCGTAACAGTCGGTGGCAAAACCTCACCACTTACTATGGTGATGTTCAAGGAATTTGGCGACACTTTTCGACATGAACTGCACACATGCCAATGCACACTGGACCAACTTAGGATCATCAAGTCCAGAGCCGACCCTATGGAGATTGAGGTGTTTTTCCGCGAGGCCCAGCCCTTTTGGCTCAACGGTGTTAGCAATCCATTCTGGATGGACTACCCACTCGCATGCCCCTCCATTTTCCTCACCCCAGAGCTCCTCCACCATCTCCACAAGGAGTTCTGGGACCACGATGCAAAGTGGTGCATCAATGTGCTTACCGCTGCAGAAATCGACTTTCGCTTTTCAATTTTGCAGCCCGTAACAGGGTTTCGTCATTAGAAAGGCGGGATAACGAAACTGAAACAAGTCACTGGTCGGGTTCATCGGGACGTGCAGCACTGCATTGTTGGCGTAATTAGCGGACCAGCGCCTGCCAGGTTTGTCACTTCCATCCGTTCTCTCATGGATTTACGTTACCGGGTGCAGCCTGCTCATTGTATTGATGATCACGACATCGATTTCATTTCCGCTGCTTTGAGCAAATTTCACGCTAACAAAGACGTTATCCTGGAGCTCGGGGCTTGACGCGGAGAGGGACAAAAGAATCCCATCGACAATTGGTACATACCCAAGCTCGAGCTCCTACAGAGCATCGTACCGAGCATCAGATGGACTGGTGTTCCCCGGCAGTGGACTGCGGACCTAACTGAACACGCACACGTCACCGAAATCAAGGTCCCGGCTAGGTCCAGCAACAATAACAACTACGAACCTCAAATCTGTCGGTATTTGGATCGGGCTGAGAAATGCCGATCCTTCGATTTCATCACGTCTTTAGTTGGACGACACCTGGCAGAGACCTCATCAGACCCGGATTCAGATACGGCCCATCCCAATGCAAATTCAGGCGCGTCCTTGGTCGGCTCTTCGCGTACCGATGCTCACGGCAGTAATTCAACCCCCACACTGATCATCTGGTTATGCACGTCCTATCACAAACTACTTCAGTATCGCTGCGCAGCTCCGCACTAAGAACGACTCGGTTCCCCTCCCCCTTCGTACTTTCACAATCGATAGCACAGCCATTCACCTCACTTATGATCCAAGCATACGGCGGATTGCTATTGACAATGCTGCAGAGAGATTTGGGCTCTCTGCCAGTGACCTTCGCCCCATCTTGGCCGACTTTCTGAATAAGGAGAGAGCTGCAGGACCTTCTGCTGTCCATCCTGTCGGTGGGCAGCGCAGGGCATCGAGTCACTGCTCACTGCCGTTCACCGAGCTCCAAGTCTGGTTCAAGGTTCGGGTTCAAAATACTGAATTCCATGATGATGCCGATACGATTCTCCCGGCGGCACAAACGCTGCTCTGTTCCCCTCCAGACGACCATTGGACCTTCGGGCGATATGACACGGTAATAATCAATGTTGATGCAGCACAGAAGTGGCCCAAAAGCAGGTTAAAAGGTCAGCAAAATGTTGACCTTTTTTATTGCTTTCATTTACATCCTTTAGGTCACATTCCGTGTCAACTCCGACTAATTTTCCGGCCTCTCAGTCGCAAGGGTACAGAATGGCCATGGAGGGATCGATTCCTTGTTTACACGTATCGCTATGATGTGATTGGATGTGATGCAAGTCAGCTTGATATTCTCAAGAAAGCAAAGCATGCCGACAACGAACATCTGGGAGATATACTAGTACCACTTAGTCAAGTCTGTGCATACGTGCACCTCATACCTCGTTTTGGAGAAACAGCAGACCGACGACTTACTCATACTAACTGATCAGAACTTTTAAATGAATTTTATCTGAACAAATATTTTGACAAAAATACCTTCCTTCCCCTCTTGATTCCTCATTAGTAGTACGTGCTTGAATCATTTCAAGTTGTATCTCGTACACGATAGGTCCAGAATGTGATATAAAGGAGTCCATGTATGTGATAACCAAAGAAAATGACACATAGTATACGCTATCCATCAACTCCTCCAATGCTGTCTCTCCCTGGATCTGACTGAACCTTGATGAAACCATCCGTCACCACACGTTTATACAGCGCACTTCCCCTCCAAAGCAAGCAACAACGATTTTTCCCACGCTTTAAGCGAGGGCGAACGTCTCGCACTCGCTTAAAGCATGGGAAAGTGCACAGCTAATAACCAACACTACTCGGAACTGAAAACAATAGAGTTACCGCGACATTACTAAGTATTTATGATATAGTTTACAAATAGTATAACTTGAAAGAGCTTGGCAGTGAGTATTGTACTGACTAGTATTGTGTGCGATCGACATAGTCACGTGTTACGCAATCAACTTGAAACAAACAATCGGCAAATTGAACAGTGAGCACTGAGGGGGCAGGATGGGTGTACGGTTTCGAGCCTACCGAATTCAAGATGATACCGCTACCCTGACCGCTGATCGACCTACACTTTAGTTTCTATAGTTGTGATCAGTGAGACTCGTCCTCCGAATTTGGTCGAGAACAGATTGGGAAGTTGGAACCATGACAAAGGAGATCTGAGACCGTAAAGGGCGCGATGTGACGTGCTTGACGAGGTTTGTTTTCTAGCATAAGATAGTAGAATCATCATTTGAGTTGTTTTGATGCATCTGGCATTCAACTTTGTTTGAACATGACTACCATCTCGAACATGACACCAATGATCCCGCCCCGCCCCTCCGAGTCCGTATATTCACGACGGGCACTGTGTTATCTCACCCACTCACATCCACTTCCAGACTGTATCTCATGCACAGTCTGTACTCACTTCTTGCGGTGGTCCTGCTCAACATGTTCTCGCACTCCTCACTCAGCTCTGAGTCGCTGCAAGAGTCCCAGCAACAGGCAACGTCGAACCCATGCTCATCGCATCCCTCGGCGCTAACTCAGAACCCCTTGAATCAACAAGCTCACACACAAAATACTGCAAAATCTAGCCAAACCTCAGCGTAACCGCATGGGTCGCCCACTGGCATGCTGGCGACACCCACTGCCTCGCTTCCACCCTGGCCAACCTGCCTCTGCAACCTCAATCTCCCCAGCGCTGCACCGACTCAATGATCCTCTCCCTCGCATGCCTTGCTCGTCCTCAATGCTGGCCGTGATGGTGCCGCCCTGCTTAGGCTCCCCACGAGTGGGTACTAGTACCTCCAATTTCCAAAGCTCCGGGTCGAGTCCACCCTCGAATGTCTACCGCTACCATCGTGCTGTCGATCATGGGCACTGTGACTCTGAGATCTCAAATGGCTTGCGGTTGACAAGTGTGGGATGGCTGGCATCGAGAGGGTGCGGTCTTTTTGATTTCTTGGCGGGGGTTGGATGGATCATGTCGGAGGGGGGGTGCAGGTAGTGGAAGTGGAAATGTGAGTGGCCCAGATGTTGAGAATTATGGTTTCACTTTGTTTCTACACCATGTTTCTTTGTGTGACTCAC
>JBBPPQ010001035.1:0-10855 GCA_038092035.1 Leccinum disarticulatum | reverse complement strand
CAGATGTCCTCAGTATGTTTTCTTACTATTTTAGTTTATATTTTGTGCTAATATGACGTATACTAGAATGTGATCAGCCTGGTGACATGTATCATCTCATCGTGGAATCGAGACCTGAGAACAATGGTGAGATTGCCTGGAGTCAGCTCAGGAACAGTAAATTAATTCTCTAATTTATCCTAATTTCAAACCCTTACAGTCAAATCAGATGCTGTCATTGAACAGCTTCTCATGCAATGTGACGCAAGTCACACAACTTCAGCAAGAACATACTGAGGTCATGGCCAAACTTGATGTGGTAAGTCTATTAATTATGCTTGATACAGTATTAATGTTCCTGAACCACATGGCAGACCATAGCAACCATGGTGCCTCAGGCTATCAGAACCCATTTTTTTATAGATCTACTAGCGCGTCTAGAAGTCGCAAAGTTGTTCAGTTTGGACTCGTGGAATGAATTCCATGACAAGAGGTTTTATGAAGCGCAGGGCTTGGTTAACGACGCAATCAGATGCCTCACTGGCAAACAGCAGCTTGATCAACGTGGCCTCCTTCCCAACTTGTCAATGGCAACCCTCAAGTACTAGTACCTGTGGCAGAAGAGTGCTGAACATGAAGCCGGCAACATAGCTGCTCACATGGCCTGGCTGGAAGACATAAGAGATGTCATTTTACACCACATACGGGATGCTGAGACACAGTACCATCTTAGAGAGTTATATCACTTTATATTCAAAGCTTCTGTAGATACAGATACAAGAACTGGTGACTTGTATCTCTGATCAAATTCACACATTCTTTACTTGTAGCAGCCTTACATACTTGCACTATTCGATACAAAATGGATAATGGATAAAATCAAGTATAAAATTTAATCAAGATGCAAGGTCCTAAGCTGGAAATGCCAGCTCTTTTCTAGTGGAAATAGGTTGTGTGACATCACAGTCATTGATGCAATATGAGGTTCTACAAATCACTGGTACTGGCAGCAGCTGACCAGCGCTAGAATCTGAGTCAGCCTCTACCTGGGAAACATAAAAAATCAAAATTTCCATGCAACCATGCCTCACTGGCAGTCTGGCACCATTTCCCAACTACACTTTCTCTATCCAAATTTGCCACAAAAGTCTAAATGCACTGCCTGCATTATCTTTAGGGATCCAGTTACTTCCATGACATAAGCAATAACATTTGAGATAAGGACAAATAAATATTAAAACATATTAATATCTGATAAAATATTTAGTTGCAAAATACATGTCAAATGTTTAAGATAATATAAGACAATAACTATTTCATTAAAAGATTTAATACATGTTTTGCATACTTGCCTTGAATGAGCTTACCACAAAATGTGATTATTACATTTTTATATCAATGATAAATAAAAATGATGGATTTTTTTTTTACTGTTCATTTCCAATATGTTTTACAAAAATATTCCATATATTGATATTGTCCAATATACTGTGGTTAAATTTTTTATTTATGTTTTTGTTTCACTTTCATACCGTTGTATTCTTTCAGTTTTTTCATTCTGTACTTATAGGCTTTGGTGAGTTTTATCTTAGCATCTAATCCAATCTGAGCTTCATGCACATTTGCAATATATATATATAGCATAGCCAACATAGCTCTATGTGCATCACTAAATTAGTGCACAACAACAACATTCTGATATAATATCATTAACTCACACTAGTGCTATAGAGACTTTATAGATGATCCATCTAATTGTTTGTTTTATATTGTATTGGCCCATCATATGGGCAATTCTGAGTGTAGTTATAATATTTCAACTTTATGCTCAACTTGGACTTTGCCATAGTAGGCACCTGCCTTTTTGGGACTTGCTCCAAAGAGTCGTAGAATATTTCAAATTGTTCAAGTTGTGAGATTGTATTAAAGTTTGTACTACTATAGTTCTAGCCCAAGATTTTGACAGAACTCACAATGTAACATGGGCCATTCATTCCCTCATCATCAGTGCCTTCAAGTCCTGTTTGTGCTTCTGAGTCCATCTTCCAAGTTTAGGGTATCACATGTCTAAGAAGACTTTCTCATTTATGTAACAAGTGAGAAATAGGAAGAATAATCAACAATTAAAACTACAATGAGCTAAGGTCCTTTGAGATGTTCTGTAGTATAGTTTCCTTTACCTTTGTGAGTATCAAACACATATTTTCCATACTTGTGACTTGCATGAGACTGGCCACAATATAAACATTGGTAAGTGGAGATACAAGCATACTGCAAATCATTTGAAATGCACTAGAGATACATGGGAGCTTGACATGGGTGGCCAGATATGAACTTAGTTGCTCTATTGATGTCAGTGCTGCCTGAAAACTCTGGAAAGTATCTCTACAGTGGAATCTGGAAACAAGAGAAAAAATGTTCCACCACAGTGCACCTTGGGTAGTGTGATCTTAAAGACATCAATCTTGTTGAGGAACAGAACAATAGATGATTCAAATTCATTCAATGAACCACCATGATTTGACCACAGGCTTGAAAGCCTTAATAACTCTGTCATCTGATTCTAAAGAGCAAGTTAGTGGTTATGGCCCCAACCATGAATAAACAGACTCATTCCTGGACCACCTGCATTACTGTAATGATACAAGTAGGGTCTGTCATGGGTATGCCCATGGTTGTGGTGATGTGTATTTACATGAATTGACAAATCTCTACCCATGGGTCTTACAACTTTGAATGATATCACAGGTCATGTCTTCTGTAATCACTTCTAACTCTATAGTCAACTGTACAATAGTCCAAGTCAGAATATAAACACAGCTAGACTATGGCTGGTATACATACCACAGCAAGAACAAAATATATTGTTTGCACAGTGCATGGAACTTCTGAGGTGTTATCATGGATTGTATGGGACCATGACTGAGAACCAGCCTATGGAGTCACTCAGTCACAGTGTTTGCAACATAATCTCTTGCAAAGCTTGATCAGCAAACCACCAGATCTAGACCAAGATGTAAGTAATGGTTCAAGCAGAACGAGACATCAGGAAATCTTATGTATTCTATACTAGATGCTCATATATTGCTATTTTTTGCAATATCTGCCATATGGAGCATCTGGCAAAAAAGGCAAAAATCCCCCTTTAAAAAGCATCATACACTGTGTCTATAGCACTGAAGTCTGAAGAGTACCAAGAAGCAGGCCTTTGAACAGGAGTGCATCTCTACCAGCAATATGTAGATAAATGACAACAAAGGGTAAAGTCAAATTTTTTAGAACTTTTCTATTTGATGCTATTGTTCACAATTTGGTGTACAGTTATCTTATATTGCATACATTACAAAAGCAGAGAAACAGAATCAATTGACATTCAATAAACTGTGCAGGGGGAAGAGAAACAGAGATTTCACAACTAGCAAAATTGAATGAAATAGTGGATGGAAAAGCAGGTTGGATAGTGCAAAAGTAAATAAATTCATGAGAAATGACGAGTCTGGTATAGTCGCCCAAGTCCTCAAGGACAAGAAAGTTGCCCCATCCTCTTGAATCAGCTGCAGGATGGACTAAGAAAGCCAAGTAACTTTGTTTTTCCTTCAGGATTATGGGTTGTATTGATTTGAGATTGTGTAGATCTGGGCATGCAAAGGTTGTAGACTAGAGCATGGGTAATGATGATGAGTATGCACTTGCTGCTATTGTAGTTTTTCCAGTAGCATAGTTTGCCTTTGAATAACAATTATGTTTCATTGATGACTATGCAGACCAATGTATGGTGTGATATAGCTTTACATGTAGTCATGCAGACCTGTACAAGACAAAGTATCTGTACAGGTATATGCAGATCTGTATGCTTTTGTACAGTAATCCAGATCTGTACAGAGTTGTATGGAGGGTGACCTTATTGTGAGTTTGTTGATCTGTATAAGACTGTACAGACCTGTACATATCTACATGTATGGGAGGTGATTTGCTGATGTCTATGTGGTGACTCTTTGTACATGGATTTGCATCTAATCATTGGATAGCTGGCGACCGGCATAAGCAATGGGCGATCCAGCAAACTGCATAAGCTTCAAAACATAGCCAAAGACCTATTTGAGCTTCCCACTGGCAGTCATTATCTTGGCTGTGATATAGCTTCTCGCTGTCTTGAATTTCCAGAGATTTGTGCATTACTCAGAATGAACAGAATTTAAACCAAAGTATCCAACATTTGCACTGGCACTGCTATATGCAAACCACAAATGTGATCTACATGTGCCATTGTAGAGACCTGTAGGTCTCTGTTTGTATAAGCCTATTTTTTTCACACTTTCTAGCTACTCTCCCTCTCTTCCCTACCTATCTCCAGACCTGCCTTTCACAGTCCGGACCTGTTTCTCTCTACTCTGGACCTCCTTCAACTCATACTGGTACTCCTGTACACACGGTCCTCCCCTATCTAGACCAGTCTGTGTTCGTCGCAGACCGGAGACTCCGAGTCTTATCTTAGAACTTTTTTTTGTTTTGTTTTGTTTTGTTTTGTTTTGGGATCGCTACACCTACTTAGATTGTAGCTACACAGTCCCGGGAATGCCCGGTGACTATAAAATATTTGTATCTACTTTGGAAATCCAGTTTCCGCTATCTTGCACTTACCATCCATTTGCGAGTCGTCACCCTTCACCTCATAGCTCCCTACAGAGCTCTCCTATTGCACTGCCGATGTACCGGACTACCTTTCTTCCTTACCAGACCATGACTGGACTACCGCCAGCACCCCCGGACTACATCAGACTGCGGTTCTACACTGTTCTCTGCATCGAGGAAGACCACCGGACTCACTGGACCCCTTTAGGGTCAAGCCTATCGCAAGGCGAACCCCTGATCACTACCTGGCTACTCTTGTAGTCAGGTTGTTGTCTACACACTGTTCTCTAACTGGGAACTCCTTGCCTCGGTATGCCATCTCATAGTATCTAACACTCATCACTGGCATGAGTTTACTGACTTGCTGGTTGTATTGATCACCTGAAGATCCTCTGTGTTGTTCTATGGGGACAAACTGTGCTCACACATGATGCCACTCGCCATGCAGGAGGAAAGGCCAATGGCACACTTTGGTGTGTGACTTGCTGCACACTGGGGTGCCTTGCATGGGCTGCTGTCATCGTAAGCTAGATCTATTCTATCCATATATGTCCCTGAGTCCCTTATCATTCTAAAACATTAGACTGTCTTTATCGTTTCACCTGACTTGCAATTCCCTCATGACGGCACGGGTGCCACATCAGAGATTCCATATCACAAGTTATTTGCTCAATACAAACGGCTTTTTGTCAAGAACTAGAAAACACCATACCTGAGCAAAACCCAAGTTCTGGATCAGGAGTAGTGAAGAAAATTGGATTTGGAACAGTGGAAATGAAATGGGTGGAAATGGTAAAAGTGTAAGAAAAAGAAATTGTTCAAGTAAAAAATTCTGAGAGCTAACAATAGAAGGAGTTACTACATTTGAGAAAGGCATCATAATTGATCTTTTTTAGGAACCAGTCTTGTCTTGCCAGCAGTGTCAAGTGTAAAATGCCAGTGGTCCATTTATATTGATGCAGATGACACAAAGAACCTAGATGAATGATTCCAAGTCATGGCAAACTGTATGAGCTTTGAATGTCTTTGTGTCTTGTGACAAAAATGCTGTAGCCATGTATGGAAAATTCCAACTGAACATCATTGTTTAACAATACCATGACCAATCTAGGATATAGATAAAAACTCATTTGCCAGCAGAGTACCAGGCAACAGTGCAGGTCCTTGACTTGCTGCCTGGTCAACCTGGCAGCCTCATCCATCAAGGTAGTATTGCTCAAATTTGACCTCAGCATGAAATCTGAGTCTAGGGTTACTGCATGGCCACAACTGGTTGCTGAAGAACTGAGTAATGCTCACAGACCACACAGAAACAGATACTAGTGACCTCTTCTTAGGCTGGACTGATAAAAGCAAGACTGTAGCAGCTGCTGTTGACCAGAATTAATTATCATACATTCAAATCATGCTGATCTTTTGGACAGTTTTTAAGTGTTTTGTTGCAGCCATTCAAAGACTACCTCCCAGGTGCCATGATGGTCTTTTGGGCCTGCAGTTCTTTGGTGCACAATACAGAGTCATCCGGCAAACTTGTGGCTACATTATGGCAATAAGTTTTTTTTTCACCATGTTTTTTTTGTCATTTATTTGTTTTGCGCAGATTCAATACTGGACATGTGAATCAGGTGATCGCCTTTGACGCTTCTCGACTGATCCTCGACCACACTAGTGAGCTAGTGTTGAGGATCATGAAGAGCATTATCATGCATAGTATTGAGTTTGGCAAGTTCTTCAAGAGAATTCTGGAGGACATGACACATCTTGGGAGGCATAGTACCATTGTGCACATCACTCCATGTGTTGCTGTTTCCCTCCTTTGCCCTAAACATTAATGTGTGTATGCAGGGTCACAGGGATGTCGGTGATGATAATTTATGCTTGGTGTTGGTCATCTGCCAATTTCAGGGTGAAGTGCTGGCTCTTCATGAGCCTGAGTTGGTATTTGAAGCTGGGAAATGGGGACTGGACTGTGTTCCAATCCAATCAGACAATTCATTACTGTTATGACTTGGTTTTTTCTATATTTTTGTCTCTATTCTCCCTTTGTACTCTCAGTCCATGTGTTCAATCCTTGACACTGACCTTTTCTTTTCTTCTACACTGTCCCACCTCCTTTTATCCCACAATCTAGTCTTATCTCACTTGCTTCATCAGTATTTCTTCCATGCCAGTGCCAAAAACCCCAGTGTGCACTCCAGCCAGCATTCCAGCTTGCAATTTGCCCTTTCTATCACCCTGCATGTTCTAGAGAAATATTTCATGAGCCTATAAGGTTTAAATGTTATCTTGCACACATACTCAGGGTGTATGCACCGCAGGCAGTGAAGTAATAGGGGGTGGCGGTTGAGGTGAACCCTCAAACATACCACCAGCCTTCCTGGCCTCAGTATCTGGACTATCTTCCACCCCAGATGCTGTGAGGGCCTGCAAGATGGAGTCGTCATCATCCATGGTAGCTCCATAGCTACTAAAGGAGGTAGTGGTGGCCATGGTGGCAACTTTGGTGATCGGAGCACTCGTATTAATACAAAGCTTGGGCAGGGAAGTGGTCTCAATTGGGAGGCTTGTTGCTGAGCACATTATGATGACATGTTTTCCAGGTTCTCAGAGAAACTGTTGGAAGACATTGCAGTGGAACCAATGGGTCTATATACATGTCCAGAGGAGGAGAACTGCATCAGATACAAGCTGGGAAGTGGGTTCGCCGGCAACTCATCTTTCCTTATCATGACTCATTTTTCTATATATATTTAGTCATCCACAGCTTCCTCCTGACTTATCTCTACTGTGGATCACCAACATTGCTGACTCATTGATTAGTCACACCTCATTTCTGGAAGTATATAAACAAACTCCCACATCAGAGTTCACCATGCTAGATCTGCCTTGTATAACGTACTTGTCACAATCCAGCCTCTTCTTGTCCTTCTCTTCAGTAGGAATTCCTTCAATAAGTCTTTGTCATACTTTTGACTTGATGCTCTCTACATTCGTGTCAGACACTCTTCTCTAAATTGGGTGCTCCTCATTGTCATTGCACTGAACACGACTCCTCGATATTCCCTTCACTAGATTAGAGAACTCTTTTATTCCTCTAGTCCCCTAACTCACAAGGCCTATGTTTGTTACTACCCAGACCAAGTATAATATAAGATCCAGCTTCTCTCAGCAGTCACAATCACCATAAACTGCTTTCATCCTTCCTCCAAAAATCCTATACTCTCGCCCTGAGTGAAGGAATACTCCTCTTCCACCTCAAAACCCCTTGTCACTCCCCAGCAACAACCCATTGTAACCAACTCTTCATGGAAGAAGATCCTCCTGATTCCCCAGAATCCACTCATTGCCCCTCTAGTAGTGAGGAAGACCATGACTTAGAACTTGATCTACCTATTCCGTCCATCCAAGAACTCAATGAAACCCTTGCCATCAATAGATTTGGCATTATCACCATTTGGTATCTCATGTCATAGAAGCTGACAGGAAGTAGTCAAAATTCAAATGCTGAGGACCTGATGTGACACATTTCATTCATGAGATGATACAACATCATACAAGCCCCATATTTCAAGATCAATAAGCTTGTCAACTTCAACTCTTTGCAAAAAGATGATGTGAACTTTAACAATCCAAAGTTGAATGTTTTTGATGGTAATGGCTGGAAGGAAGCTATGGTAGAAATTTCAATTCCACCTTTGGAGAAACAGGCCAGTGGACAGGCATTTTACATTTCTAGTTTCATATACCTGTTATCAAGTCAATGTTTTCTGAACCACTGCCATTAAAGTTTGTTCATTTCACATCATTCAAACAGGTATAAAACTGTGAGTCAATTGAGTCCGAGTCACTCAGTAGGAGTGACTCCAATAGTTCCCTGAGATTTTCTGTCTTGTAAGTCAATGGTGATGCATGGGAGTGTAAGTCTACTCTAGTAGCTCTGTTTACCTTGCTACTAGGCATTCACGTTAACGTTATTTTGTTTACCATTACAGATCTTTTCATGGGCACTGGCCCATTTTACCCCCCCAATGTTATGGTGGTCAATGGACAAAATGTTTTGGTTCAAGATCATGGAGGTGAGTTGCTGCAATACTTCATATGCATGTTAACGCTCAAATGACTAACCTCCAGGCATCCTGTTTGATGTTCATCAAGAACATGCACTGTGCTGGTACCAAGTCGCAAGCGAAGCTTACATTGCCATGTACTGCTGGCATGCCACCACTGATAGTCAACCACTCCTACACACGCTCTTCCTCACCTTGATCAGACAAGCAATTGAGATGTTCTCGTCACTGGATCCTAACTAGATAGTAGAATCTGGTATGTACTACTAGATTTAGCTATTTTTCTTCTTTCTTATTGATGTGTTTCACAGTCCCTGTATTGATCCACAATGAATGGTACAGTACTTCTTTTGAAAGCCCTGGTTTCATGGCATATCTCAAGAAAACAGTAAGTGCATTTTATCATATTCCATAAGTTCACTTACCATCCACCCCTAGATTGTTGCAGTGCAAGATACATTTTACAATTGCACCACACAGGTTGTGCATTTCCTGATGCTTACCCTCTGATGATTGATCATACCACACTGTGGCAACATCCAGTAATGATCCCCAGTGAGGTTCTCTTGACATCTAACCTAGTCAACTACATCAACAGTCTGGTTGTCTGGCACCTGTGTTTTGGATATGAAATGTAGCACAATGTCTGCCCAGACAAACATGGAGTCATGATGGTACATCGCTGCAGCACACCCGAACACATCTGATTAGCAACCATACAGGTGCACTGGTTTGATCACCACTCTCTCAAGCATCTGATGAACACTGTTCATTTCACCTTCAGTTCCCCCAGGTATTTAGATATTTAAGAACTCTATGCAAATCTAGACACCAGAGGGGAACAATGGAGCCTGCTCAACTCAGCGACATCTGGAAGTCTCCCTTGGATCTGATACAAATCTCTGGAACATGACCACTGACTGGCACTGAGTGACTACTACAACAGCTAGAACATTTAGTTTTGTTGTACATCTCACTTCCATCAGATGCTAGATGAGATGACTGGTCAAACACAGAATGCACCACAGAACTCTCAACACACCATCTATTCCTTCATTACCTGTACTCTCTTTCTCCATAATGCCTTCATACCATTGGTGCACATTACTTGTATGTGGCCAGCCCCTAAAGTATAGCTGTATATAACACATAGCTTTGAGTGAGGTAAAGAAAAAAATGGTCTCACTTTATGCTTTGGTTGCTACTAGCTACAAGTACAACTGTAGAAACAAGTGGGAAATGCTGTGGCTACCAATGCCCAGCTGCCCCAGCATAGTCAGACTAGATCAAACTGACACTATTTCACCAACTTTCCAAAGTCCACTGGACTACCTGGAGTGCCTTTATATTAGTGCTGAGGTTATTTTACATGTATGAAAAAGTCACCTGTGGTCTAGAAGCCTGAAATCCCTGGATACTTGCAAAAACATACCAGGAACACAACATTGTGTTGATAAGAGTGCACTAGGAATGTAGGGACATATATCATGGTCATCAAAAACTATTATGAGCATTGTTCTTAGAGTTGGATGATTTCAATTTTTTTCAAAAGGCAAAACTGTTTGAAGCACCACACTAGCTGTTTTCAATCAGTGTCAATAGGAGATTTACTCAGGTAGTTTTCATTTTTCAACATTTCAACATTATTTAATGCTAGGAACAGTAACTAGAATAGTTACTAATGGATGTAAATAGCTATCCCTAAATTCCCTGGACACTGCATTTATATGCTCCTGCTTGGTATGGGATTGTCACCAGGTTAATTTTCCATGCATCTTCAATGTCATTTTAGATCTCCAGCATTTATATCCTAAAGGAAATTTTCACAAATATAGGAAGATAGTCTATGATTTCTGTTACAGGTACCTAGTTTGTTACTCTGATGCCCTAGTGAAAGCTATTCACCAAGACCACTTCAAAATATATAGAGGGAAACTGCACACCTGTTCCTGCATTCTCTCTCTGTTGTGAGCTACTTGTATGTTGTAAGTACATGTATTAAGTATATTTCTATCAATTTTAAGAGCATATCTACCTGGCCACACCAGTAGCAGCAATAATGATATATTATAGTTAGTGTTGCCGCGGCTCGGCAAATTGGCTCGGCTACGGCTCGGCTAGGTCGTCAGTTGCCTCCGCTCATTGGCCAATCGCCAAGTGGCTGTGTTGGCCTGATT
>JBBPPQ010001034.1:0-10861 GCA_038092035.1 Leccinum disarticulatum | reverse complement strand
CTATACCCGTGGGAACGAAAAAGAGTGTGGCCATGGGTGAGACGTAAGGTCAGAATGATAATCGCGGCAGGTCCGTGGCTGAGAGGCGCCCGTTGCAGTGCGAATTGGCCGTGGCCCAGGTGTCAGGTGTAGCGCGGCGGCCCCGGCCGGCGGGAGAGTGAGTTTTGCCAACAACGGACGTGTGATGATGAGAGAATAAAAATCACTTTCATTGGCCTATGATGCGACTTGATTACAGTAACCTGTATTACAATTGGACTGACCAAAACTACATTGCTGAACACTAGTCTACAGGATTACCTACTGTGTGACGAGAAGCAACGTTCTCGTCGTCATGCATCAAATCAACAACGCCCGACTGTAACACCCCATGCGAAATGAAACAGCTCAGCAACGACAGACCCATGAAAGTGATACGGCCACCCACGGTATCTCCGAGTCGTCGACTTCTCAAATATACGCCCATCGTCCCAAGCGCAAACAACCATTGTCAACCAAAGGGTGACAAGCCCACCGCGGCATACGGTGACCACTTGTGCATACGTACAGCTCCGACTGTGTCACGGCGGGAGCGCGCGTATGTTCGTCGTCGGTGCAGTGCCGCCTTGATGTAGTTTACGATAAACAAGACAACCATGGTCAGGAGCAACGCGAGCCCAGAAACGTCACGGCCCCTGCTCAACCAAGGTATCATGCGCCATGTTCCAACTTTGAGAAGCAGCCAGGGTAACGCGAAGAGCAGGGCTTGTCTTGGGCGCGAACGTGGTCCTGGAGAACTAGTACTCGAGCAGGACGGCCAAAGAACCACCCGATTGTAGGGAAATGGTGCACTCCCAGCTCGAGATGACGATCGCACGCTCAAGGAGGGTAGGGCCGAAGAACCAGCGGGTAAAGGTGAGGCAGGCATGGGATGCATGCGCTGAAGGGTCCGAGTGTACGGTGGTGAGACAGAAGAGGAAGGCGAAGGTACGGGCGCGCTTGATGAGGACGTTGGACTTGATGGCGAAGTATTGTCAGTGTTTTGGAGGAGGTAGGGAGGGTGATAGAGAAGGGAATCTGAGGTGTTGAGGATGACGGAGCAAACACTCGGAGGAAGAGGATGAACGGCTTGTCGGGCATGAAAGTACGTACATCGACATAACACCTCAACCTCCTGATAAATGAATGCACATGCGATTAGCCTCTGGATCGCAGCAGCGGATCCGCGTACTTTTGGTGCCTGCGACACATCTGCGGACCAATTTTCAGCGTTGCGAATACTGAAATAACAACATAAGCCTAAGGAATGCTGAGTGAGAGACGCACATAGATCTGAACAGTCACTAGATGCACAGCTTGCGCACTTTTTCTATTCAGAGGACAGTTCAACGAGCCGCCCTTCCCAACGATCGAGTCACTCACTTTTTAGTACCATATTTGGGATGGTTGGGAAAGTAGACGTCTCTGTCGTAGGCGGTAGTGATGGAAGCGAGCTCACTTCAATGCCTCACAAGCCTTTTCCGAAGACCATGTTAAACAGCTATTACGACGACAAAACGCACCTCATTCCAACTATGGAGAGGGCGCAGCCAAAGACGACGAGTGTCGTGGCGCGGATCTGTGGAGACATTGACCTGAACGAAGCGTGACCCATAAAGTTGGTGGTGGTGCGTGGAAATGAGTCGAACTTCTATGGAATTTGGAAAACCGGACAACCGCACTTCCACGTGCACACTTTTTTAGGCAACGAACCTGGGTGGGACACCGAACACCTCCAGTTTTTCAATCCACGTGATTAAATATTCGGACTTCGGAATTCGACAGCTACGGCGTCCGTCGTCCGAGTCGCAGTAGTCAAAAAGTCTATTATGAGCATTGCTGAAATATGACATCCATATCTGGCATTTCAAACAGCTAGTCAGGAGGCGGCAAAGACTACGCGTGTAGACGCGCCCCGAGTCGAGCGAACGACCCGCGGTCTCGGGGAAGAAAAGGTACACGACGGGTATGAACAGCTTGACGAGCCTGAGTTTTTGAATGAAGAACCAGATATAATATGGTGATGACGACGAGATTGATGCTGGTCCACTGGCATCTGTATGGGTGGATAGTTTCACATCAGATGAAGACTCTATCGAAGAGGTCGACGAGACGAGAGCTTATGAAATTGAAAGCAGCATTGTGGGATAGCTTGTACAAACTTTTTGACCGCACAAAAATACTACTTACGTGACTCTACATTCGTGATACTGAGCACTGACGCCGTAGCTGTCGAATTCCGAAGTCCAAATATTTAAGCACGTGGATTGAAAACCGAGGAAAGGCGGACCGATGCCCCCCCCCGCTGTCGCCTTAGCGTATTATGTAGAACTAGGTCAGCCAGTTGCTACATAATAATATCGCTTGTCCAAAAAAAAAAAAAAAAAAGAAAACCGAGGAAAGGCGCACTGGAGGTGTTCGGTGTCCCACCCAGGTTCGTTGCCTAAAAAAGTGTGCACGTGGTAGCGCGGTTGTCCGGCTTTCCATACTACATTGACTACGAAGTGCGGCCGTGCATCTAGTTTCAAGTTGTGATGTGGAACAAACAACAACAAGCTGGCTCGAAAAAAGAGCACTCAAGTTCACTCCGACCAAGCACCAACGTACGTGCTAAGGTTGACTGGAACTGAAAGAACCGCTCGTTCCGGGCCTGTGGTATGATCGATGTCGTTATTTTGATCAAGTTATACGAGCCAATGGTCCGATTCTCGAGCAAGTCTTTCCCCTCCACTCCTCTTTCCATTTCGACTTAACATGGCTTTACATCCATCCCTCAACGCGTCGCTTATCACTGGAACAAGAGATTCTCCACATACCCTGGAGGTCTTCTGTCAGTAACATTCCAAAAGGCTCATTCCGAATCAACTGACGCCGTTTCATTGGCAGTGGAATATGTCTGTCCCTTCAGGTTTTTATCGCATATAACCAGCATGCAGAGGATTGACACCCTCCCGCGCACGATCGACACCGTGCTCAAACCTTAGTTTGACAAGGGCGGCAAATACTACGGAAAAGTCAAGCTCATCGTGAGGCAGCAAGTTTAGCCCGGGCATGCGTCGTCGACGCTCACCCATGCAGCTGCGCTCGCTGTCAGTTCTCGGCAATATAACTCAGTCAAGTCAATTTTCTGACGGATCGATTCCCAGTTTATCCGAGCTTCCCCTGAACACTTTTGGTCCAGAAAAGTACGGCGTTTCGTGTTATCTAATCGTGCCTCTGCTATAACTTAGTACGGATTGACCAGTTATTTGACGAACAAGAGGGATTCTATGATATCCCCTCTTCGACCCTCACTCCCCTGCAGATCAGCGAGAAACTCGCAGTGATAGCCAACTCCGTGATTCAGGGCGACAGCAAGGTGGAGGCATTTAAGGACCTTCTCAGACTCAAAAGGCACCCCGAACGGTGGGGTGGTCGTCACGGACGATTTGAATTACACAATTACGCTCGGACTGCTTCACAGATAGTGCTCAATTTTAATGCTCCTTCTAGTCAAGTTCTCCAGGCAGAATGGAATACATGTCTCACCCGCCACGCTGTGGGGTGGTCTCGTCGCAAATGAAGTATCCAGCTCTTGGGGTGAAGTAGAGTGGTCCGCGTTCCTTTCCGAGAAGGTCAAAGTCTAGGCTCGAATACTGCTTGCAAATTGTTCTACGGAACGCTGTGCTGAATTCAAGGCTTCGACTTGGGTTGTTATAACGTTCATTGATAATGTACTTATTACGCAGCTTCTTCCTGTAGAAACCAGGTGTTGGATCCTCGCATGTGAGCAATTCATCGTTCGAAGAGTTGCGCATCTCTAGTTACTGACGCATTATTCGATGCCGGGTTCCTCAAACAACACCGATACTTTACAGTAGTGTCAGTCTAGTAATCATTGACCCGGTTCATATATGTACACATTCCAAAGCTACCAACGTCGATCATATCGAACGTTAGAACAGACTCTGAACTCTGTGCTCTCCCACCACCCGACCGATTCCAAAGCTTCAGCAACTCCTCCGTCAGACCCTAAACGACACTCCTTGATGGTGAGTCGGCATCGTGTCTCTTTACGGGTGGCAATGGCATCGTAGAGAGCTTGTATATCAGCAATATATGGATTTGGTTCCCTTCTTCCGCACGCTCTGTCAAGGGTGGTCTGATACAACTCCAGTTCTTCCAATTTCGGTACAAATACATCGTCTTGACCACTGTCGATGCGACCACTGGCATCCTGCCGGTTTCTTCTGAGGTAGTGGGAGGGGAGGGAGAGCATGGGAATTATATTGGGCATGAAATTGTCACTGAATCTGATATGCCGCACATCCGAGAGCGATGCCAACGTCTCCCGCCAGAACTCGGGCTCGAGTGGTGATCCGAGAAAATGAATACTCTGAATGCCCGTCAAGGGGATTTGGCTACAGATGCCGCTGAAGGCAGGAAAATCAAGCCCGTTCATCGGGAGGTCGATAGAAGAAAAAATGAATTTGAGCAGAGCGTGATCATCCGATTTGATGGAAAACAATGAGTCGGAGGAATAACATTCAACGCGTTCTGAAGTGCTGAAGGCGACTGCTATCACCTCGGGGCTGCCAATGGTCAACGAGCGAAATTTCGGAGAATTCGATTGGCCAATTCTTTTGCAGAGAAGAGATGTCAGTTGAACGCAGTCATCAAGGGTGGAGGTATCTTCTTCCATCTCGACTGTCAAGTGAAATTTCGTCCTCAACGGGATGTCTACGCAGGATACCAATGCGGTAGCTGCCGAGAGTGGGACCAAAGTGATTGCCACGTTAGAAAGGTGGGGAAGGCTGATCACTGGAGTGGCATCGAATTCTCCATTGGCCAGAGAATCATGGGCGCTAGGAAGGGAGTTGTGGATAGATAATTGTACAAGGTGTGGCATACGACGCAGCATGGCAAGGAAGTTCGCAATTGTATTTTCGGGAATGAGCAATCCAACAGACGACAAATGCAGGGTCGTCAAGCCACTTGGCCCGAGTGCGTACCATGGTATCCAACTGAATTTCAACCCCAGTGTACGGAGTGCTGGAGTGTTTTCTTCAAAAGAAAACCAGGATTCCCCCTCTGGTAAGTCGAAGTGTGCCAGTGATATTTCCAAATGTTGCAGGAAAGGGACGCGAGTGGAAAGAAATTTGAACAGAATCTGATAGCGGGTTTCCTCAGTGACGATACAAAGATCTATTTGAAGCTTTTGTAAACGTTGTGAATGATTCATCACCTGCTCCACAATGGACAACACTTGAGCGGGCTTTAGTGGCTGATGAAAACCGTTTGGCAGTATGCAATCTTTAACCTTCATACTGATCTTCAATGGTGCCATCTGCGATCTAGCCAATAGCTCCTCTGTCCAGCGTTGTGACGTTGCGGGAATATAGCTCCAAAGAGTTCGACAATTGAGAGCCACGTCCCGCCAGTAGTAGCGGTAGACGTACGAAACATTGACCCAGCTGGGCCCAGTTGGAGTGCAAAAACTATATTTCTTGTTGATGTAGGAGTCGTGAGCGATATGGATGAATACGGATGCCAATAGCTCGGCTGGAAGGCGGCGAGAAATGTTAGGGGAAGGGAGATTGCTCTGGTGGCCAAAGCAAGAGTTATGGGACAACGGGCAGGCTGCTACTAGTCATAGTGCGACTTGAACGCTATAGAAGTGGCATAAGTCTGTTTGAATAACGAGGATTAGTACTCGAAGAATTACTGGGTTCGAACAATGTGTGAAACGTCTTCAAGTTGAAGCTTTGTTCTTGCCCCTATTCCGACATGTCGGAAACTTCTTACATAACACAGCCACCGTTTCGCTTCGTGCTCCTCCTAGGATTTTCCTGCGTCTCCTGCAAGCTTTTCGGCCTCCTCTCTGGCAACTCTGGAAGTCAATTTTCCGAACTCCTGCTGAATGCGTACAACCTCAAGGTGATGTGTTTGTGCAAAAATACCATCTCAACTCATCCATTCCCGTCCTCTGCAGCAGGAAGAGCGAGAAAAGATCTCTCGACATATTCCATGCGGACCCGCTGAGTTACTGCTGTCGCAGGAGTAGGCAGACATTCAGACCATCGGTGCTGCAACAACATATTCTCCAAATATGAAAGCACCTGGGTTTCCTCCAGATGATGTATTGGGATTGGCTTTCTCACTCTCACCTCAGTGACTTCACTACATGCGTAGTACCTACTGACCCCGTGGTCTCTCGGAAGTGAGTACTAGTCCAAATAAAACAAAGCAGAAACTAAGGAATATCGTCCATTGTAGTTTTACATACTCGTCCATAACGTCACCTTCGTTGCGCTATCCATCGTCAGGGTACCCAGCTCCGTGCCTTTTCGACAATATTATGTACTATTCGAAACCCTGGAACCAACTTCCACTCCCAACAAATTGTGTCCAAAGCGTTCAAGAAATGGTCACGGTCGCGTTGCGGAACTCGAGGAACGGATATGGTCCAGCCTATAGGCCGTGCGGCTTCAGCGTGATTGGACCAAAATAAGGTGCGTAAATCGACATTACCCCAAGCAAGCAAAGATGGGTTAGAGTGAAGATAGCAGGCCCGGCGGACATGTATGGTGACACCTGCAATGTGAAGTTCTGGTAGAACCCTCCCGGGGCGTGCGCGGTGGGCGTCCAGGGACCGGCGTAGAGGACGTCGCCGAGCTGGTCGGTAGGTTGTGGACAGACTCCATTGTTACAGTTATCTATCGCGAGTGCAATGCCCACTTGGATACAACCCTCGATGGATTCCTGTGATCAAGGTTTTTTTTAGAAGAAATGAAGTGGTACGTGGTGCACTTGTCCAGAACGCTTACGGGCTGTACGATCTGAGCAGTGAAGCTTTCTCCGGGGCTAAGGACAGTTCCATCGGTCGGGGCTCCGAGCTCGATGGTCTGTGCGAGCACGGACATCACGGCACCAGCAAGAATAGAGACGAATGCGGACAGTTTCATGTTGGGGAAAGGTTGCAAAACTTGAACGAACGAGGCATGTTTTATATACCCCTGTGCATGGCGGTGAGTAGCGTCATGATTTTGCGTTGTGCGTTTCCAATCGAGAAATTTGTGATCCCCTATTCCCGGTCCTCTTGTGTGGTTGATCGGTTTCAATAACGCGTGCGTGACATATACCCTTTGCCAGCATTTGCCGGTGCACTGCATTTCAACTTGAATGCGGGGAACGTTGACCGTTGCAAGATCTGACGGTGGATCGAGTCGGTCAATATCTATCAAGTCCGTTGTACGCAATGGCGTTGACTGCAAGGAGGTGACCTTTACTCTTTAAGCGGGTCTGATCCATGTTGCTACCTGGAAGTGTACGAGAGCAAAGATTTCTAGTGAGTAGTAATATCCGATATTCCAAGTCGTAGACAACCACCGCTTTTTGACGCGGTGGCGGATCATTCCATCGATCATACTTGCAATCAACTCCTTGAGGGCGGAGGCATTTCGTCGTACGTGACGGGCACTGGTTCGGAAGGCAGACTATTTCGAATTGGGAAAACTCTGCAGTGACAGGGTTGTTCCGTCGGTTCGTGCCTAGCTAGGCCCCTGCCCGTGAGCGGAGAGTCACCAGAGTTCTGACCTTTGACAATACTTGACTTGATTCGCCACAGTAATATTGTCCCACACGCCAGTAATATTAACCTCTGGGTGATTCCTGGGTTCCAAGGATTCGTATTTTAAGGCAAGATAGATATTGCTGCCTAATCACAGAGAGCAATCTTGTCACGCAGTGCGAGAGGGGAAATAAGTGTTTCAAAGTTCGATCAGATATGTACTAGCAGTCCAAAGTGAGGCCAAAAAAGAAAATCGTCCGTTGTGAATTCAGTACATGTCCATCGCATCAATAGCATCTGATCGTAACGCAGTCCATCGCCAGGAAATACTGTCCAGAACACTCCCAACATCCCAAACTAACTTGAAAAGCTACGTTATTCCGAGGGAATTGATACCAAAGTGTTCAATTAATGGTAACAGACGCAGTGCGATACTCAAGGAGCGGATATGGTCCAGCCTGTTATACAACCGCATATCAGCACGTTTCAGACGGAATAATCAATTAAAGCGACCTCACCCCAAGCAAGCATAGATGGGTTAATGAAAATATCGCAGGTCCGGTAGACATGGACGATGACACCTGCAAGGTGAAGTTCTGGTAGAACCCTCCCTGTGGGCCTGGGTGCGCAGTGGGGGTCCAGGGACCAGCGTAGAGGACATTGCCGAGCTGATTGGCTGGCTGAGGGCAGACTCCGTTGTTGCAGTTGGCGATCGCGAGTGCAATGCCCACTTGGATACAACCCTCGATGGATCCCTGAAACGAACGATCTATCAGCTCCTGTTGGAATATTTGATCTGAGGCTTACAGGCTCGATGACTTTAGCGACGAAGTTTTTTCCCCGATGCAGGACGGTTCCGGAGGTCGGAGTACCGAGTTCGATAGTCTGTGCGAACACGGACACGACGGCAAAAGCAAGGAAAGAGATGAATGAGAAAAGTTTCATTTTCTAAAGAGGTTGGTGGACTTGAACTGGATGCCGAAGTTAGTTGCTTTATATACAAACAGTGGGTCTACAACTTGATGGTAAGGACCATTATGCTCCTTACGACCGGATCACCACGTCCTCCAGCGCTCAGGCCTTCAGGCCCCAGGGTCACTGGTGGCATATTTACGTGAGGATTGCATTGCGGAAAATGGGATCCACTTGCCTTACCGCCCACAGCCTCCTTTGTGGAATAGATTGGCTCGACCGCGCTTGTGGGCAAGGTACGCACTGTATTCACAGCGGGTAATGTTGGCCGTTCCAAGCGGGAACGGCGGAACGAGTCGATCAATATTTGATTTGGCTCCAACACAGTCTGGACCCGTATCGGGTGGTGAAATGTTCTTGTTCTTGTTCCGTTTATTCAACCCGCTGCACGGATAAGTACTTGGCGGTCATGGTGTGCAATGGAGTCTCCGCTTTTTGACGCGGCGCGGATCAACGATCATATGTACTAGGGGCAAAATGTCCGCCCTGAAGGCGGGGCATCGAGTCAAATAGTTGATAACAGGTACCGGTTTGGATGCCGGAACTAGAAATGCGAGTGACATGCGACTGCCCTGCGCCTGAATCGCTAACCAGGCGGCTTAACGCTGTGCGATGTGGCATTGTGCTCGTGGTCAAATGAAACTATATGAAGAGCGAAGCAGGCATTCTGCCCGAGAATTTTCTTGATGCAGCATCCTACCAATAGAGCATAATAAACCCGACGGATGACAGGACCGTATCGGACGAACGGGGCAGTGTCTAGGGAAACGTCAGTCTGCCAATCTTCTAATCCGTCGTGATTGCCGAGGCCAGATGTTACCCACCGCCTCAGCTCATATAATGCTTGGTCGAGCCAGGACACGACGGGCAGAGTTGGCCTTGCTCGATGCTTATCGAAGCGGCGGAGCCTAGTTTTCGTTGGCATCATGCATCGAGGTCGGAATTGCCCTGGCGATAAAAAGTTGCACTAATGGAGTTTGCCCTCAACCCACGCATGAGCTTGGGAGCATGCTCTAGTGTGCGGGTTCCTGGAACCTAAACATCTTACTGCCTGGCATCGGATATTATCAAAACTTTAACATTCCGGCTCTCGCAGTACCAACCTGCCGGCGAAGCAATATTCAGGTCTGCCTCGCAGGGGTAAGCGAACCACTTTCCCTCTTTCTATATGCGGCAGGGAGAAGAGACTCACTGTATCATACCAGGCTGGACCTTGAGTACAGGAATGCAACAGTCACAGTCGAATAGACTCCGTGACAGAAGGATGTGTCTGGGAAGGCTGTTCTGTTGATTTACAAATGTCGTATGATTTCAGTTGTTCGGCAGCAAGACATGCACTGTTACACACAGCAATCGACTTGGAATGAACACTGAGCCTGCAGGATTGGTATGTAAGCAAGGCAAGGAAAGATAGCCAAGAAATGCGGTCACCGCACGAGGTAAACTTTGCGGGGGGAAACGAGCCGTGAGCCAAGAAATCATTGTCTAATGACTTGCGACTCGGAGTCTCTTCAAGATCGTAGAGCCCTCATTGACAGCACATCCAACTTCTCCATCCAACCTATGACGAACACGCACGATCCTTGAGTTTCAGCATTCTCGTCAACGATATATTGGCTGTATGCTAGACCGTTGAAATACCGTTGACGCCATATTTACAGCAAGAGTTGTTTGTCTGTGCTTGTACTTAGTAGGGTGTGGAAAGCTTTTGGTAAACAACCCAAAACACATCGTTCACAAGTTTGATTAATGGTAAGCCAACTTGATAGTTCAATACACATAGGTGCTTATTCAAAGAACCACAGGCTGTATGCTCTTATTATCTGCGTGGAGCATGCAAGTATGGGGATCGATGTCGAAATGAGCACCCAGTCGGAGCGACAGGGTCCTTTGGTAGTTAGTATACGAGTGAATTGCTTCATCTCAGCTAGCTAATTTAATTTTCAGATCAGACATGGACTTCCAGTGATAATAGAGCTGCGGTTCCGTACACGTGAGTCTTTCTATTCTCTCTCCTTTCTTTCAATCGTTGAGCCCCTCACAGAGTAGACACAATGACCGCGGACGTTACTCCTCTCAAGGATAAGCCAATGTGGCCACTCTCGTCCTATGGTCCTGCTAAGTACGAGCTCGTTGTTATCGGCGGGCTGGATGAATCACCGGAGGAATTGCGTTTGAAGGCAGTGACCGCCCTCAAAGCAGGAACGACCGATGAATATGTACTTGGTTCTTCACCGCGCTCTACAGACAGCTAACTTCCGTTCAGACCAAATATGAAGCACAGCGCACTTCAGCTGCAGACCAGATGTACACGAATGCACG
>JBBPPQ010001033.1:0-10869 GCA_038092035.1 Leccinum disarticulatum | reverse complement strand
GGTCTTCAGTCCCTCAATCTTATCACCTGTCACTTGCATGACCAGTGGGACCTCCATTTGCTAGCAAAATGGGTAGCAATGGGCATATTGTTCTGGTTGTGGTGGGTCATTCTGTATCCAATGCTGATTAAAGACTCATCATCGGGCTGTCAGCTTCTTGGCACTCAAAATTCTTCTGGGCGTAAATTTAATTTCATATGCTAGTGGTCGAAGAACTGGAATGGATGCTCGAGCAATGGCTGATCGGGTCAATGATTTTGGCCGTGACCCCATTGGTGAAGGGATTGAAGAGCGGGAATATAACAAGCAACTGCAGAAGATGGTTGACAATTGGCATGATGATGCTATGCAGGTGAGTGAAATGGGAGAGGGACAAGGGAATAGTAAGGTCGAGATTATGGAGAAAGGAAAGAAAGGGCGTGTTCCGTTAGAGGACCTTAGTAGATATACAATGGTAAAGCGAATTTGGTGAAAATCCTTTTTTTTTTTTTGGCATTTTTGGAGTAGTTTGTACACAGGGAAATGTGCAAGGTGTTTATGTGAGCATGCTGAAAAAGGTACATAATGCCAAACATACCTCAATAGAACTGTGTACACTCATTTAGCCAATCATCAATTGTACATTGCACTGACATAAAATCTCTGACATTGATTTGGGTCAGTTCAAAAGCCACCAATTGTACAGTTATTTATGGCAAGGTGACACAGCCACACTGCTTGGTGACAACCTCAATAGCACTACAGTGTGCGAAGCTCTTTTTCAACTTCTGAAACAGCCCCAATGAATTGCAACTGCATGCTCAAGGTCCAATATGATAGAGTGAAAATTATATCAAAGGATAGCTGATACTAGGTAGATTCATTGTATCTGAACAGAATTTCAAGATATCAACATTTGAGAAATTTTGTGTGAAATTTTGAAACACAGGGATGGATGGTTTACCGTCTTGCGAGAGCTCGGAAATGGTCAGAAATGTTCACAAAGGGAAACCTATGCTATTTCTGTGCAGTTTCCAGTGACTACTGCTCTTGGGCAGCCATGCATGAAAGATGTCTTCAGGGAGGCCAACCCGGACTTGTATTTTTTCACAGCAAATGCAGCCTGTTTGATATCAAGTCCTTTGCTGTCCAGAATTGTTTGTGAGTGAATAAAACAAACCGAAAGGAACAAAAAATGTACTGGTAGGCCCATCAGTATCATATTTCCAGTGATTTGCCACATTTTCCAGAAGAAATGTCAGATTGCTTCAGTGTGGCATTTGAGGCGATAGAGAGTTTCTCAATGCCACTGGGGCCCAGAATAGTAGTATAATTAAACTTGAAATTTTGCCAAAAATTGAAACAAAAAAGGTAATTTTCTAAAAACCTCAGAAATTGCATATTTTACCGGGTTTCCTTCCTAAAATGCTAGGGAAAGCCAATTGGAGCTCATGGAAAGGCTATGCAGAGAGGGTAAGTTTATGCTTTGCACACTGTAGTACAACACACTGTTCTCAGGAAATTTGATGTCCAATCAACACCACAACTTATCTCTTCTACATCCAGCAAAAATATACTGATAGAATCAAGAAAATTGCCATGAAGTATGGATCAAAGCCCACACAAATTGCCAATTTTTGTAGTTTTGAATTTTGCAGTGGATGTTGATCAATGGAACATGGTTCAATGGCCTTGGAGTCTCCTGGAGTCTATAGCCCAGCTTTCCATGAGTTTATGGAATGCACAGTTTAAATTCTGTTCAATTACTAGGGCACAGTGAAGCAGTGACTAAGTGACTATTTTCATAAGATTTCAGTGAAGATCCAAACCACTGTCTCAACTGTCTTGCACCCCAAAGCTTGATAAACCACTCAGATTTCTTACACATTGTCTACATTGTATGCCTGGTCATGCCAAATGTACTGCATGAAAACAAGTGGAAGCTCATAGTAACCATAACAAGTTGATGGCCCAAGTTATTGAAACCTAGTATCATGCTGAGCAAGCCAAACCTCCTGGAATACCTTGGCACAGACTGGAAAATATCTGCCACAACTTCAAACAAATTCATCTTCAGGCAACAGGAAAGGTCATTAATCTAATCTACTCTACATTGGCTTGTTGTAGAAAGCTCAAGTGAGCTGAGGGGGTGCAAGGAGGCTTGCCCTAGAGATCCTGTAGAGTCAGGTAATGGTGTAGACAATGAGCTGAGTGATGGAAAAGATACCTGGAGTGTTTCCAGTTGAGAAAAGGTCAGTCTGGTGTGAAGCATGGTATGCCTCTAGGTTTATTTTTCCACTTTTCCCTACTTTCTAGATCCTCTCCCCATTGTTCCTATCAGTAACTGGTTTGTCTGTATGTAGACTAGTTTCTTTTTTGTAGTACTGATACTGATTATCAGTCCTGTACACCTGGACTACACTTATACTGGCTGGTGACTCTTTACTTTAGACTGGCAACTCTTTCTTTCACTCATGTTTGTTTTTACTTTTGTTTTGTTTTGTTTTGTTTGTTGATCATTAAATCTATTTTCAATGTACTTACACAGTCCCAGGAATGCCCAGCAACTATAAAGATCTTGTATCTAGTCTGAAAAATACATCTACAGATCCCACATTTTTTAATTGCTCCTCCTCATGTTCATAGCTCATCATCATGATGGAGCTCTCTCATTGTCTATGCAATTGCTGATGTACTGGACTATCTGTAATCATACCAGACTACAACTGGCCTGCTTTTAGCACCTCTGGACTATCATTGGCAACTTGTTCAACACATGCACCTTCCTCTAGGAAATTCCTGAACACTTCAGGACCTCTTTAGAGATGAACCATTTGGTAAACCCCTGTGGTCTTACCCTTTGGTCAGACTTTTTGTCTCTACACTGGAGTGCATTGGGAAACTGGACCAGACTAGTGGTCTAAGTGTAGATGAAGAGGAGAGTGGTGGAATGTACAAGGGAAGGTGAGATGAAGTCAAAAAAAGATATAAGATGGCAAGGGAATGTTCATGCCAGGTGTAGGTGAGTGGTAAACATGTAGATTTATATGGCAGAACAGGTGCATATCTAATCCTGCTGCATTTTTCACATTTCCTGTTCCACCATACTTTTCCCAGGTACCACCACATTCTTTTTGGGTTGTGCATGTCATGTACTGTACTATAGATAAGTATAGATACTCATGATGTGTGCACAAATTCTTTCACTGCGGGCAAAATGCAGTGATAGCTTGTACTGCTTTGCTCATGCCACATTCCTGATGTATAACTTCTTTTAGGTAACAGCACTGTGTGCAAGCAACAATAACCACTTGGAAACTGTTCTTGAACTTTTAAAGGATACAGTGGAGGAATTCAGCATGCCATCCCGAGTTAGGAGGGACCAAGGTGGTGAGAATGTTGATGTTGCCATGTACATGAAGAATGGCACTCATTGTGCCTCCTTCATGTGGGGTTCATAAGTCATCTGATCTTGTATATATTCCAGAATATGAGACATTAATATTTCAGGTCCATGCATAATTCACGTATTGAGCATTTGTGGGTCAAAGTGGAGACTCAATTTGCTCATTGCTGGTGGGCTTTCTTCACACAACTCAAAAATTGACACATGCTTACTTCTCAAGACCCATTGCAACTCTGGTTACTACATACACTTTTCCTTCCAACTGTCAATCAAGATTGCCTCAACTTTCAGCTTGAATGGAATGCTCATCCCATTCAAGACAGTGTTATTAAAAGTCCAAACATACATTGATTTATTACTTGATGTACTGTGTTACAGCTGTTTGCAAAAGTCTGTGGAAAACAGGTTTTTGAAAGTCACACCTTGGAGACAGCTGAGCAAGGACCCCATGTGCAGCTGAGTAAGCAGTTGGGGGGTGATGCCAATGATTTGCAGCCTCTTTTTTTCATGGCTGACTCAAACAGCTTCCTTTTCCCATGGCTGAGACATCTGTGAGCACTCAACCCACAGAGAAGCACTACTACACCTTTACTGTCATTGCCACTACCTCATCAGAGACAGCCTTCACTACCCTTGAATGGACTGACCACACCATTGGTGCCAAGTTGTGCACGAACTGCAAAAGGGGAGGTCACACAAAGGTGACTCGGAATGCTGGAGGAAGCTTAAAGGTGGTGGAGAGGAAGGCAAGGGTCCGAATTGAAAGGCAAAATCTCAAAATAATGGGAAAGGAAATGGGAAAGCCAAGGTTGCTCACATAATACAGTACATTTTTTCGGCAAATGACCAGCTAGCCCATGTGCCAAATTGCTGCAACTGACCGGCCAGCCAATGTCGGCCGATGGAGTAAAAATCCCGACGAACAACAGAGTGGCCGACACAACCGGAACTCAGCATATCGCCAATTGGCTCATTAGATTGGGACTATGACTGTATCCCGAACTCGACTGATCGGCCAATAACTACAATTAGGCTACCGATTGGCCCATTGGCTGTAGCTTGGCATGTTGCCGATCAGCCCACTAGCTAGTTACAACTGTAACTGGTAGTTGACTGATTGGCCGAAAATCACAGCTTGGCATGTTGCTGATCGGCCAGTGTTATGTTATTCCACATTTCACCGATAGGCCGGTGAGTATAATCGACATTGCTCGGCATCTTAGCAAATGACCCATAGGTTATTTTCTGTATTTCGCCGATGTAAATGTGTTCTATTGTTTCCAGTAGCGATACTTTTTCATTCAAATTTAAACAAAATCGCATGATCAAATGATAGCGAAATGATTAAAGGTAACAAGTATAATTTATCTTAGCGAAACTCTCAATTTCGCCGATGTAAATTTATCACATTGTGTCCGATAGCGTAATTTGTGTCGGTATTGTTAGCCCTTAACTCTAATAGTATGTTGGCAACTTGAAATGATACATTTATGCCGATAGAAAACAAATGTTCGGTATATAGCACTCATATATGTGTATTTGCTGTTTTACATAATCACATGTCGGATGATAGCGAGACAATCAATGCTAATAAGTATAATTTATCTTGCCGAAACTCCGCTTCAACTATCAAAACCTCGCCGTCGCTCTCGCCATCTACTCGCCGTCTTTCCCTCATCCTCCGTGTGCAGCGATATCGTTGTTGCCAAGTCCTTTGCCACTGGAAAAGGACTTGACAATACCAATCTCGCTGTCTCAATATCCCTTCTTCCCTCATCCTCACCATCTGCAGCGATGTCGATATTTCCCAGTCCTTTTCCACTGGAAAAGGTCTTCAAAATACCGATCTCGTTGACGCTCTTTTTTATTCCTCTCTCCTCACATTTCTTCCTGATCCACCATATGCCAAAACGCGTCCACGCTGACACGACACCGACGCCGACGATGACAACAACAACAACAACAACAACAACAACAACAACAATGACTACAACAACAACAACAACAACAACAACAACAATGACGCAGATGACAACGACACCGACGACAACGACACAGACAACACGATGCCAACTGGCGACGGGACGACGAGGTGACAACGACGGCGTGGTGCGTTGCCACAATCTGGTCTTTTATTCCTCTCTCCTCACATTTTTCCCTCATTCACCCTACGCCAAAATGTGTCCACGCCGACACGACGCTGACACCAACAACGACAACGACAACGACACTGACGACACAACTTCAATGTACTTACACTCAACTGGAGATGGCTGTGTAGAGAGCGAGAGGGGTCTATTAGTACTTGGCGGGAATTCGCTCAAGAGGTAGTATTTAGTGGACAGTAAGTACAAAAGCTCATGTAATATATTATGCTAGCATTAAGCCAACTATACCTACTAGTACAGATAAGGGTGCTCGTCTTCAAGATGGGTAATGAAACGACCGCAGAGCCATGCCGAAGACCAGACTCACAGGGGAAACACCAGAGGAGATGACTGCGTAGAGAGCGAGAGGGGTCTATTAGTACTTGGAGGGAATTTGCTTAAGAGGTAGTATTTCGAGTGGACAGTAAATACAAAGGCTCATGTAATATATTATGCTTGCAAGTTACCGCCCACTGTACCTACTACGCACCTCTGCGTCACACAGCTTTCAATCCCGATTGTTGAGGTGGGAGCAGCATGTGTCAACACAACTCTTACTATAGCGCGCGCTCACCCACTGTGGCAAGACTCCGACCCCGGCCCACCCATAGCAAAAAGCAACATTGCCACCATCAGCAAATATCGGTGTCTTGATGGCTGCAGCGAAGTTTGGCGAAATACAGCTGAAAAATAGTTTACATTGTGTCGCGACGTCAAATTCCACAAGAGTCCACAGATAATTAACTGATGTCATTCACAATAGAGCTTTTCATCCACACATACCTGAGTACACATATCACATTGTGGAAATACATGCCTGTGCTCTAGTCCGTCACTCATTCCTCTCCACCACACAACTTCTTCGTTCGCCGTATCTTACTCACTACTACATGCATCCCAAAAGCAAAACGAACACCAGAAGAGTTCGTTTCGCTATTCGCAACAGCCCTACAAGAAACACTGGGGCTGCAGAGAGTCAACCAATAAGTGGTTCGATGGTTAGTGCGGCGAGGCCAGGTATGTCATAATAGTAATGCCTCCCGTGTATCAGCTCATGGTTGGATGCCGGAACGACAGCAAGGCATGTATGGTGACGCAAAGCCGATGAAAACATTTACATCCGCATTCCTCCCCGCCACCTTCGGGAGTCAAACACTGAAGATGACGCTCTACACCAGCGTCTCGCCGTCCAGCTAGCGTCTGTTACGCAGAGATTCGACGACTTACAATCACGCATCTCAACCAACGAGGAGGAACTCCGAAAATGTGTGGAGAAGTTGAATCTCTTGCTCATGGAGATCGAGAAGCAGGAACTCGAGGAGTGGAGCATGGGGCAACAGGTAAAAGTGATAGAACGATGCTATCAGCTGATGAACATCGCGGTTCCACTTCCCACTTTCAATGTCTAGTTATATTACGTATCTGTAGACTTACACGCTAATTTCCCTAATCGACTTCGAAGCTACTAATGAGCCGCTGAGAGTGTCCACCTTCAAGTGAGCGCTGAACAACATGCACACGAAATTCAATAAAATGCACGACGCCGAAACCTCTGTTTACGTTTGCCTAGATACAAGATTATCTGCGCCTCATTGGCGAAAAACTGCTTCAGGCTGAATCAAGTACACTACCATTTCTGTACTCTACCCGTCAAGAATTTCTCCGAAGCTTCCAACTGCTCCATAATCTCCCAGAGTTGTAGCTTGTCTCTGAACACCTCCGAATATCTGGCGGTAAGGTTCCGTTTCCTGTATGAGAGGATTTTCAAGCTTTCTGAGTCATCCAGTTCCTTGCGTCGCCACTGGCCGATCATCTTGTAGAGGTGAGATTCGAGCCGAAGAAATTCCTGTTGTGAATATTCTTCACTGGTTGCCGACATTGGGATGCTCAGAGAAGAAGCTTCTGTAGTCCAAATATGCTTAGTCATCATAGATATGCGATTGAGAGTGACTCACCTTCCTGTTCTGACAACTCGAACTCATCTAGCTCATCCTCATCCACTGCGGCTAGACTTGGCTGAAGATCCGGTATCAAATCTACACCAACCATCCAATTCGCTCGCTCATTCCTTTTCACGAACTGCAAAAATGTGGACAGCGTTGTAGCTTGGGAAGGAGGGATAGCGGAAGGCGGCGGCAATGGCAGTGGCAATGGCAATGGCAGCTGTAATGGCAGCGGAGATGGCAGCTGTGATGGCGGTGATTGGTTCAGGTCTGAACATAGCAGGCCATCTAGTTGGGCTCTCATGGATGAGGTTGAGAATAGAGCCGGCGAGGGTGTATCTTGACTATCTTGACTGTTCAAGTCTGATGAGAGCAGCAGATTGAGCAAGTCTTGTGAATGTGTGTGTGACAATGGGGCATCAGGCGGCATGTCCAGAATTGACTGCAAGAGAGTGGTAAGTTGTGTGCTATTCGGCCGTTGGAACCCTGAGTTGAAAAGGTCTTAGACTAAGCATTGAATTACGATGACCATGTTATTGAGTGGACTGGAGTTTTGGATGCAATCTCCGATTTACCATTGTTCTCTAATCAAGTCAATGTCGAGCATTATGTAGATCATTTTTTGATTGTCTGACACTTCGATCAAAGCAACTTGAAATTCCCTTGATCTGAGGCATAAACATTGCAATCTCGAAAATTGCCGACGGTCAGCCGTGGGGGAGAGATCTCGGCGAAAGAGGTTTATATAGGCTTTGAAATGACTACATGTGGCATATTTACATTTGGTGAATCTTCCATGGGAAAATTATTATACCAGCAGATTCTCCGTGTCAAAATGGCCGTATGAGAGTCTATTTAAATACAATTTAAACACGCCACAACGGTCTTCTTCTTCCATTCAACCATGGGACCTCGCTGGCGACAGGTGCAGACTGGCAACACCATCCACATTAGCTTAGCAGAAAAACGAACTCGCCGAGGAACACGGACGGTATTTAAACCCCAAAAAAGTGAACCATCAACGAAATTTCCTCGAGATTCTTCCATTCCGTTTCAGCACAAGGATGGCGATTTGGTGCCAATTGCATGGGAAGACAGTAATGATACCCATATTTATGATAGCGGGACCATGGCGGTCCCCACACATACACGAAAGGAGAAACAGGCGGGTACTTCCATTTCAGTCAAATCTGCAAGATATTGACATGAATACACAACAGGGACAAACAGAATTTATGAGAGATTGGCTACCCTTCGCCGATGACTACCTTGATATATTAATTCAACATGAAGGTCATTCCGCCGATCGCCTATGCCACAAGGAATGTCGTAGGGAGGGAAATTGGAGATGTCTGGATTGTTCCGGCAAACCTTTGTTCTGCACCGACTGTTGCTGTTCTTCACATGTTCGCTGTCCCTTTCATAGGGTCGAGATGTGGCGTGGCGAGTACTTCGCCCCCTCCACACTGTCAGCATCAGGTGTCATCCTACATCTAGGTCACGGAGGACTCCCCTGCGATAACGCCCTGAGTACTCCTGAGGGTGATTGGGAAGATGAAGATGATGAGGATGAAGCGAGTATGGATAACTCTGGCATACCTGAGTCTGCAGATCTGCCAATGGTTAACAAGATACTCACCTCCTTAGCGCATGACAAAAGTTCGAATAGAAAGCGACGATCAGATCCAGAAGGCAATCCGATTTTTACCATTATTGATCGTACCGGTATCCACAATCTGGCTGTTCGGCCCTGCACTTGTCCAGGCCCCGATCCCATTCACAAACAGCTATTGAAAATGGGTGACATATCCTGTCATTATAGCGTCAACTTTTCCCGTCGCATCGCCGAAAGCTCTTCTCTCACAATTCCACCGAATTTGCAAATTATTTGGGGAATTGGATTGTTTCACATTCATGCACACCAGGACTCTTGCACCCCAAGATATTCGCCGAACTACATTCCTGGCGTGGGTCAAGTGGACGGCGAAGTTCTTGAAACACTTTGGTCTTTGTTGAACGAGATCAGTGGCAGCACAAGGTCAATGACAGCGGCTCATCGGCGTGAGGTTCTAGATGACCACATGTTGGACAACAATTGGAAGAAAATGTTGAGAATCTGTAGGTGTTCAGCTGTCCAATGGAATCTCTCAGAACTGACGGAACAAAGTCTCCTCGTTGTGTAAAAAGTACAAAAAGGCTCTCAAGGGGCTTTCCGAAGCAAAGCAGGTGTATAGTTCTCTTTCGGCCACTGCTGACGACGAAACACTCCGAAGGTGGAGTGAAGCTGAGGAGAATGCACAGTCCAAATGTGCAGCAGACATCAAGTCGATGGATATTTTCGATGTACATTTCAAACAAGGTACTGTATCGCTATTTGTGGGATCCATAGACTAACAAATCACAGGTCCAACTAAAGCCGACATGCAGTTACGCCTTATACATGATTCATTGGGCTCGAACGGTGAAAATGGTGCTGCAGCATGGCTCAGCTTTGGATTGAAGTTAGAGGAGAACCAGTAAGCCCATCAGCATTTAATTTGGAATGAACTGGATCTCGTTGCCAGAAACAGGCTGAAAGTACAAGAATTCGCCGATAATACATCTAAGCCGCCGACCGTTCAAGAGCAACTAGAATTGGCTAACCGGAGACAGCGCCTGGATGTCCAAGTGCGCAAATTCGAAGAGGACACAGCCACATATTTCGCCGAACCGAACGATACCGATAGCTGGATGGATGAACTAGGTCCCGAGCATCGCAAGCTATCACTACCCTCTGCGTATGGGCAGCAGCAATGCCATCAACTTGGTATTGAAAAATTAGCTGAAAAAGAACTTGTTCTTCGTGAAGGACAGGCAAACGATGCACTGCATCAAATTCGCATCGATCTCGGCCACCGCTCCTACTTATACCGCACTCAAGTGAGACATGCCGACCATAGTCAACAACGCAAGACCAGAGCTTGGGATAATGTGCATTCCATAGACGATGCCGTCAAGATACATTCCGCTATATACAGAAAATGCAGAACCGCCATGGTTGCTCTTGCCGCATCACCCGAACTTCTTGACACTTACAAGGAATTAAGAAGAGAAGACTTGACTTCACAAACAACGCTCATCGACCCTTCGCTTTCAGGCCAGCGTAACAAAAGTCTCCCTTGGTTTTGGACCATTGACATCCCAGCAAATGCCGAAGAAAATGATTGGATGTCGGAGTGTTAAGTCGTTCGGCAAATTCTTTATTGTTACAACTCTGACATGAATTATTCTTAGTTTTCAGAGTACAATGGCTACGTGCCAAAGCGGCGAAGGATCGGTTTCAAGAAGAGGTTTCCCTTTTAGAAGCAGAAATGGGGTGGGTGGTCAATTTTTTCCACAATCAAAGCTTGAAGTG
>JBBPPQ010001032.1:0-10877 GCA_038092035.1 Leccinum disarticulatum | reverse complement strand
TGTCCTGCTGTTTGTCACCCAGTTCTGATATGTTTTTTTTCTCTCCTGCGGCACAGACTCCAACATTGACATCTTGACATGCCGAAAGCTCTCCATTCCACATTTTTTTGGGGGGGTGGCCAAATTTTTGAGGGTCCATATTCGAAAATTGACGATATTAAAATTCTGCTTGTACAAATCATGTTGATATAAATCAAGTATACCATCTGTACACTTTTTAGGCTATCTACTTATTGTTGTGGTGTTGTAACAATTTGACGACAAAATTTGTCGTGTTTGTCTGTCTGCAACTGTAGTCCTCACAAACTTCATTATATTGAAAACAGTGATATGTTATACATGAAGCATTTTAGCCCTCATCTTGATCATTCCAACAATTTGCTAAGCAGTTGCTATTTATGTCATAATAGTGACCATTGCGACAATAAACTCCATACAGCCATTGCATAGTGCAATAACTGGTTGCCAAGCGATCAGAGACAGGTTTTCGAAAAGACCGGTCACAACTAATCCAAAATTTGGTCGAGATGTCTTTGGACCGGTTTTTTGCGGTTTTGGTCCAGTCTTTCCTTATTTGGACAAAAAGACTGGACTGGACTGGACTTTAAAACACTAGCAACCAATAACCATGACATTTAATTTCATAAATAGAACTCATGGTTGGTAGTCAGGAAAAATTGTCACAAAGAAAAGCAAAATGAGAGGGTAGACTTGCTGATGTTAGTTTCAAATAAATTCTGGAGGCTTTTGGAACCATTTCCAATTAATTTCCTGAAAGGCATTGATTATCTCAAAGCAGCAATCACAGGGATGATGTTCTCAGTGATGAGATTTGAGACCTTTGTTGAGCTAGATTAAGCAAGTGAAACTATAGAAGATTGAATTCAATTGACTTACTAGTGCAAGTAGAGAGCTGCCTGAGCATGTCACCAATACTCTTGGAAACTTGGCCAAGTAAATTTGCTGTTTCTCTACAAGAGTCCATAGCAGCAATGAGAATAAAATGAGCCTCCTCCTCCAAGATAAACAAACTTTTGGCCCTCAGCAACCCAGCACAAAAAAGTGGACAGAGCAGGAAAAATTGGAAGGTCTAGTTTGGAAACCTTGTGCTTGTAAACCTTTGATAGACTATCTATGGTAATCCATGATGCAATACATTGTATAAGACTATGTTTATGTATCATTGCTGAAAACATACCTTTGGCATTTTATCACCAGTTGAATAAGGCTTAGCATTATGGTGAAATTATCTCCACTAGCTCTTTGACAATGGCCAATAGTAGCTGCCAGAGAATCTCCCAAACAGAGCTGGCTAGTGATACAATCTTTTAACTCATAAGCCCAGAGAGCCACATTGTTCTTGTGTGGGCAGTATTATTGATAGAAAGGGAGAAGCTATTGGCAACTCTCCAATCTTCTTCCTCCAGCTCCAAGTTAAATTCTGCAGCTGTAGTGACTTTTTGGATCTTCTCAAGGATCTTCCTCCTCTGGGTCCAACAGGTTGTTTCCTCTGTCTGTTGCTTTATTGCAACCATAAAGAGACAAAGCTGCCTGAAGTATTTGTAGCTCATTTTCACTGAGCTCATAAAGAGCCATTTTGGAGGTAGAAGGGAGGTGGGGGTTTTCTGTCAAAGAGGCAAGCTAGAATTTTGACAGCTACTAGTGGTATGCTACTATACTATCTATCTGAGTATCCAGATAATTGGCTTTCTGGTCTATCTCCTAAGTGTCTGCCTAGGGATACTAGAATTTATGTAGGCTCAGCCTCTAGGGTTCAAATCCTGTGAGTCGCCCTTCACAAACAGAGCACGATCTCTGTGTGGACTAATGTCATCATATTCGAGGTTCATCAGTTGAATTAGAAGATGACTCTTGAGTTTGGGGTTGAAGTTCTAGGATCCCCAATACCGTAGGGTGTGAGCATGATTGCATACTAGATGGTACTGAGATGAAGCTAACCTCAAGAGCTGGGTCATCTGGTGATTTTTAACAGTTGGAATATGTTTAGTAGATGTCTAATGGTATTTCAAAAGGTCTAATCCAATATGGTGACACTTAGAAGAGGGTGAGACTAGGCCACAAAGAGGTCTAAAGGATATTTATCCACTCCAAAATGGTATATTAATAAGTATATATATAGGTACCAATCTGCTGTTGATTGTTTGGAAAAAGAGGATATCAAAGTAGTGTTTACAATTCCCCATGTAGCCGAAAGAACATTGCTGGTGAAGTTTGTACTGCGATGGCGTACAGTATATTTTCTTTTCCTTTGCTATTTATTTCAATAATAGTGCTTTTTAACTGAAGAGGAATTCAACTCTAGCAAGAGAACCTGATTGGTTATATGGAAGCTGAAAGTAATTCTAGAAATTCCTGAGTGAGTCAGCCCTAAACAAAAGCAGCAAGATGTCTGTGGACAATACATAATCCTCCCTTTGGCCTCTTATCTTTTCTGACTCACAATTTCATCAGAGATATCAATCCTTGCAATATTACCCAAGCAGTTGTCATCCTAGGTGGATGTGAGTACTTTTACATCAGCTCTAAATAGCTGAACATATGTATAGTAATTGTAATCCTGATCATATGTTCCAACAGATGATATAGAAGATGAAGACCATAATTGTGATAATATAGATCAAGTATACAAAATATATATTTATAAAGTATCTGCTCATATGTTGCATTTTTGAAAATAAATTGTCTAATTACAAAATCAGTGGTCATCATTAAACAATGTGGTATAATTTATCAGGTCTCAATAGTTGATAATAGCTGACTATATGCATGATTATAATAATACTGATCATATATGGCTATGAATAAAGTCTGATCTATAATATCAATATTTAAAAAATAACCAACACAATATCGTTGATTAAAATTGTGACCACATAATGGTTTATCAATTTTTGTGATGGGGGAGTATGAATCTGTATGATCACACTGGTGTCATTTAGTCTCTCAAAGACAGATGTATTGTTTCATCACTGCATTCCTCATCTTGTATGTGACCAAGCTGGATCACATTTTAGTCGCAGGATGAGCAATGTCGCTCTTGTGCAGGATGGGGTTCCTGTCATTGGTGAGTCTTGGCAAAGATGAGAATACGCAGAGGAACGTCCTTTGGCAACCGCAGCGATCACTCAAAGTAAGCGACGTAATAACAAACAATGAATATTGAACGACATTTTGAGTTACTAAGGCTCCGAGTCAGGCTTGGCAGCCTGAGGATACAATGCAAGGTCGACTTGTAACGCTAATAATGATTGCATCTCCGCCAAGATCATATTCCCCATGGGATTGAGGGTTCTATCATGTATGCACTGTAGAAAATGCAGTATATAACTCTTGTGATATTGAAAGTCGGTTATATAGTCATTTTGGACGTCGGGCCGATTGAACGATGCCCCCACGGAGGAGCATATTTCCATGATGAGCTATGATGTGAATTCGTATTAAAAAGGCTGCAAGTCGGGTGAGAATGGATGGTAGACCTACTGCTGCAAGCACGAAAGAAATGGTGTTGATGTTACGATTCTCGAAGAACCCCCACCTCTTTCTCCTATTTCCTTTTCTCTTTTCTTCGTAAGACTCGTTCCTTTTGTTTTGTACACTTAGTCATCCACAGCTTCTTTGTCATACTTGCTGTGGATTACCTACATGTTCTATCTCATTCTTTGTCATTCCATGACACCATCTTTCTTAACCAATCATCATTGCTTATCTATTTTCTCTTGCCTCTATTTAATATGTACTTCTTTTTCTTAACCTTGACCTCCTCGAGTATCCTATATATGTCTTGGAATATAACTTTTTTTTCCTTGAAACCTCTGTGTGACTTCGTCCTGCACTTGAAAGGACGTTTCGACCTCGAAGACATCGTCTTATCTCTCGAAGTTGTCTTGAACTTTGTGAACCGTAGTCTTCGATCTCTTGACCCTTGAAGAACCTTGTTGTCTTGATCTCTAGACCCTCAAGACTCCCTCGTCCTCCTCGTCCTTCGTCCAAGACCTCCCTTCTCAAGGCTACCCTTGTTCCTACCAGGGCCAAGCGTAACAGTTGAGGTTTATCGGGACATCGGTTAGCTGATCGTGCGGGTGCTCTTCTGGGATCAGTATCGAAATCCAACCAATGGACTTGCAAAGTTGCAGCATGTGCACGATAACGTCATGTGTGCACGGATCATGGAACCATAGAATCTTTGTAAAACAGTGTAAGTAGGTAGTAAAAAAGGTGGGGGATAGGAACTTTCGGACTCACTTGGCGACCTGAGGAAGTATATAAAAAAATGTGCCAATGGTACGTGTGCGAAGAAGATCATGGGGGCGTTGTCGAGCTGGTTACAGAGAAGTTCGTAGAATAAGGGGTCACGTAAATTTGTGTTGAACGGGGCTGGGTGTTGTCCGATCGATAAGTTCAAGACTATATACAAATTTATGAGAATTATAAAGAAAGAACAGTTAAGAAAATGTACCTTCTTCTGGGAACCAATTGGCATCGTCTGAAAGTAATCATTGCCAACCAAGAGTGTCATTGATTGAAGACGCGACATCATCGCACGGGAGAATGGGGCACAACAAGATGCGACCAGACATAATGTAGAAACATAGTCAGTGCATACAGTCATAATAAAATAGCCACCACTCTTTGGTTTCATCCCTCAAGACGCGGTCAAAACAATCTAAAATAGAAGTGAGAAGTTAGCGCAACGTGACTCCAAGAAAATACCCACATTCGGACAAAAAAATAGAAGGTAGAAAGGACTTCAAATGCACCGCCGCAAAGGCCTGCGTCCAAGTGAGTTGGTTGAAGGAAACCGGTTAGGATCATGAAAGAGACCCTTTCCATAGCATCAGGCGAGATTTCCAGCCACCCCGAATAACGGGCATATGCTAATAAAATGACCTGTAATCACTCTGTGAAATAATGAGTGGTAAACAGGACGGAGTGATAATTGAACTTATGTTCGGCGCTGCAGGATGAGAGTGGAAGCGCAAACAGAATAGTGTTGGCCATAGTTGACTGTCTGTTGGATCATATGGATCAAAGCGAAAGCCCATCCACCAGCGAATTCTGTCAGGCGTCATGACATTTTGTGGTCCTCCCGTTGGGCCTGCGACTGAAGATGAGCGATTGAATGGAGGCAAGTCCTAGTAGACCAAATACCCAGTGCGTTATTGCTGTTCGACGTAGGAACACTGTGCGAGAGCTTTTCTGGGTCCATCTGGAGGACAAGATGTGAGATGCCAACAATAAGTAGGAAGGAAGAAAAAAGGTAATCACTGGCAATCCCTGTTCGGTGTTTCGATTTTGCGATACTCAGGCAAAGATCACCTTGGTAGTGCCACTAGTATCGAGCTTGGTATTCCATTTGTCTGACCCTGCGAGCCAGAGGCAAAAAAAGAACTGAAAATTATTAGTGAGCTGTCCAGTAAAGAAAAGTAACAACTTATGCAGGTTACTCGGTCCACTGAGGTGCTCAATGTTTCAGCATTCTCTGGCCGACTTTGTGCATTGAAGCTATATGTGGAGTAGTCAGTCATGATACAATTGAGTATAGGAGCAAAGGTCCCCTTGGTAGCGCCCCTAGCATCAAGCTTGGTGTTCCATTTGTCTGACCTTGCAAGCCAGAGGCAAACAAAGGACTGAAAATTATTAATGAGCTGTCCAGTAAAGAAAAGTAACAACTTACGTAGGTTACTTTGTCCACTGAGGTGACAAGTCAAGAAGTGGTCCAAATTGAGAAGATATCTAAGAAACAAATTATGACACGAAGAGAAAGATATGTAATCAGCGAAAGTTAGTAGGAAATGATGCAAAACATCATGTAAAGTGACCCACTGTCATGTGACAGTTACTTCCAGGTGATATGTTCTAAATGACCAAGTCATGGACATACTTGTAGAGGACTTTCTAGAGATGACATGCTAGAAATACCTGGCTTGATGGTTGGTTGAACGGCAGAGAAGTGTGCTGGCCATGCAGTGTCACAAAGAAATGAAGTACTACAACTTGAAGGGGTTCATCTTGTTGACCCATGCGCTGGCTGTGCTACATTCCTAGAATTTCTAAGGGTTGGGTATTTTGGGCCTTGCATCAGAAGCGCAACGGCGATCAAGCTGGAGGTAGTTTTTATGGACTGTCTTTGGCTAGGAAGCTGGCAAGTGAATGGCCTTGGCTTGTCTCTTTGTCAAAGGAGGGGCAGTTCCAGGATACATTTAACAATGGACTCAGTCATTGATGAACAAAGTCAATTAAGAACACCAAAGAGTTGAATAAGCTCTTCATAATGTTGTAAAGCATGAATATGAGGAATTAAAATTCCTGAGAGTGTAATTCCACAAGTTTGAAATATTGTATGGTGGGTTTCAAATCGTTGAAGGGCATTTCTCAGTGATTGCAGATCTTGTTTATTAAGAAAATGTTGGCAGACAAGGTAGCAAAACTCCATGAAAGCAGTTATGGCTTGTACCATTTGAGTTGGTATATAGTCTACTATTGCTGGTAGATAGATATGATTTCAAGTTGAAATGTTTTATTAGTATTTATTTCCATACATAATTTCTATTACATACCTTCATCAGAGCTTTGGAATCATTTCCTGTCCATTGTTTAAATCCACGACCCTGTGAAGATCTTCTCAAACCGGGAAAAGATGGAACAGCTGCAATACTATCATATGTATATATAATTGTAGAAAAAAAACATATTATTTATATCTGCTAGGATTGATGCAGGATCATCATAGTGATGTCTGATGTATTCTTCTATCCATGCACAAGGTGGTGCCTTTGATGATTTATCAGGAGCAATTAATTCATGAATATTTGCTCCTGGAAATGATTTATTAAATGGCCATCTTGTTTCTGAATAAGAAATCAATTCCATCATTGAGACAGTATTGACCAGAATACCATCAACAATACCATATTTTTTCCATATCTCAGAAGCATTGAGATGTTGCATAACTAGTCTTGTATGATCATGTGTCTGAGGTATAGATCTTGAGCCATCCAAATCCTATATCTATGGAAGTGTATCTGGAGTGGTCTACTACTAGGTTCCCCCTAGTTTCTTTGTGCCACTTAAACCTTTGTCTGGGCAATCAAACTTTGTGTTTTGCTCAGAATGCTCCTGGACTTTGTGTCCATCACAGTTGCCCTGTTACCTTCTTGATTGTATAACCTGGCAGTGGGGTTTTACACTTTTCTGCTGCCTTGTGTCACAGTTGCTACACTCTCTCCATCCTGCTCGCTGTTCAGACCTATATGCTCTCCACTTGTTTGATTTGATTTAAGCACTATTCAATAATGATTTGCTGATGTCTTTAGGCCTCACGCTGAAATATCAGTTCACTTCACTCATACAAAGTGTTGATAACTCGTTCTTAGTACTCAATATCTCTCATCTCAGCAAGTTTTCTACTAGAGATCCCTGATTAGAATAGAATCCTCTACTCTACTGCGCCATTAGAACATCCAGATAATATTTCTAAACCGCTATACAATTTGCAAGATGTTTGTAATCACCTGAGGGTCAATTTTGCAAGGGTTCTTGTTTATCCTCTGATGTGAGGGGTTTCCCTTATTTCTGCAATTCAACTATGACAGAGCAATATAGAAAAATTCTTATGAAGGTAACCTCAATCTAATAAGGACAATGGCACCTCAACAATCACAGAGACTTATGGAGGGGGAATGTATAAGATGGAGGGAATCTATTGTTTGGTTGCTGCATTCAAGTATTAATACTACCAGCTTAGGGCAGGTCTGAATAAGCTATGCTATACTAATATGGTAATAGGACTAGTACTACAAAGATAAAGGTACAGGTCACATGATGCTGACTAAGCAAGTCCAAGCGACAATAGGAGTGCACATTGGCAGAGACAACTGGGAAAATGGTTTGAGGAAACACCAGACACAACTTTGTCTTCCATGTGCAATGATGTAGAGTTGAAGTACACCTGGCAAGAATGATGAACCCCTCACCCTCTACATTCCCTTTCCGAGCTTCCTCATACCACTTTCATGCCATCCAATACTCCTGTCAACTACATGAAATTATCACCAAAGGTTTCAAGGGTCTGGTGAGAAGTTCAATTTCAAGAATACAGTCAAGTTATACATAGTTGAGGTGAGTCATCAGTTTACAAAGGTACCGTGTTAGTCCTTGTACCAGCTGTTCAGATTGGAAGTGTCAGGTCGTTTGCCCAATATAGCCACGAAGTGCTTACTGTATATCACATAGATTGAACCAGTAGGATCTGATACCACTTCTACAATATTCCATCTTCGCACAGCAAGCAAGATCATCGGTACTGTTCACTGTCAAGTGGCAATTACTCCTTGAAGAAGATTCACAAAGACACTCCATGTATAATCAACAATATCCTGAGGCAATAGAAGATTTATGTCAAGCCTCAGGTCTTTTCCACTCCCAGCCTTTGAGACGACTACAGTTCTGAGTCAGATTCCACCATTTCATCCTTACCACCAGTGGACTTGGAAGGAGCACAAGATTATTGTGCTCAACGTGCCAATGTTTGGGATCTAGGGGGAAAAAGAAAAAGTCGAAGAAGAGGAAGGGACTAGATGATTCCCAACCTCCGGTGGCGAAGAAGGCCATTGGCAAGGTCTGATAGACTGGCTGCTGTTGTTGAAGTCCAATCAATTATATGCTTATAATTAACATATTGTTACCATATCTGTGTGTCTAATTGATCCATTGAAAGCACAGAAGGTGCTTGTGTTGCCAGCAGCCTTTGTTCATTAGTCCACTGCATGTTCTTTTCTCCTCTGCAGTCCTTATTGGGTTTGCATGAATTTCTTTCATGACTTGGATCAAACATGCTTTGTATTTTGCAGATCTCAAGGTTTATTGCAGTATGGTGAAAGTTGATGTTGTTGTAATCAATTTGACAATAAGAGAGTGATAGAAAAAAAGAAAATATAGTAATCACTTACCTTTGTGTGATTGAACGAAAGAATCTATCAGTTGCAGCTAGATCTGTACAGTCCAAGTCACCAGTAATTTGAATGGAGTGTAGGAAGGTGGAGCCAAACACATCAGCTGATAAGTGTCAAAGGCATTGATTTTCTCAAAGCAGCAATCACAGAGATGATGTTTTCAGTGATGAGATTTGAGACCTCTGTTGAGCTAGATTAAGCAAGTGGAACTATAGAAGATAGAATTCAATTGACCTACTCCAAGTGGGATGTCTGAGAAGTTGTTCTAACTAACAAAACACAATCTGTAGCTCTCCATCACTCCAAGGACTTGAAAATGCTGCCTTTGGAAAAGAACAGAAAAGTCACAGAAAGCTCTTGCGGGCCCACTTAAGGCTGTGGATTGGCTTTCTTTTATATAATGTCCACAGACATCTTGTTGCGTTTCTTTAGGGCTGACTCACTCGGGAATTTCTAGAATTACTTTCAGCTTCCATATAACCAATCAGGCTATCTTGCTAGAGTTGAATTCCTCTTCAGTTAAAAAGCACTATCATTGACATAAATAGCAAAGGAAAAGAAAATATACTATAAGCCATCGCGGTACAAACTCCACCAGCAATGTTCTTTCTGCTGCATGGAAAATTGTAAACACTGCTTCAATATCCTCTTTTTCCCAACAATCAACAGCATATTGGTACCGATCAGACTTTTTTAAATACCATTAGACATCTACTAAACATATTCCAACTGTCTCCTAAGCACTGGCTATTTATTTCATAAGTGGTAGCCATTTGGTCCCTTCTACCCCCTCCCCTGGCAATATCAATTTGAAGTGACATCTAGTATACCTTCAATTGACTGTCCCATACTAGTAGATATGTACCAAACATATTCAAACTATTTCCCAATCACTGGCTATTTATTTCATGGTGATGACCAATGTCCTCCCCCCTGGCCTCCACCTTTACTAGTATATCAATTAAATGACTTTGAGGAGTGAGTGACAGTTTACATAGAAGTTTTCAATGTCAGGGGCTGGGCTTCAACCAAAGAAGAGGTGTCCAGAATAGTATAGGCGGAAATATAGAATAATATTGAGTAGAGCGGGTTTTTTGCGATGGCTGGGTCGGAGCAATAAAGAACTTGATTGACCACCCACTATATTTTTCCCAGGTAGGAGAACGGGATCATTTGAAGCTAAATAAATATAATTGGTTCATAAATTGCGCTCATGGACTCAGAGTATTGCAGCTGTTCCATCTTTTCCTGGTTTCAGAAGATTTTCACAAGGTCGTGGATTTAAACAATGGACAGGAAATGATTCCAAAGCTCTGATGAAGGTATGTAATAGAAATTATGTATGGACAGAAACACTAATAAAACATTTCAACTTGAAATCAGATCTACCTACCAGCAATAGTAGACTATATACCAACTCAAATGGATGGTTCACTACACTTTGGTACACTTTTAACAACCTTTGTTGGTATACTTTACTACACTGTTCAGTAGTCACCTATTTGGTAGTCATCTACATACTTTGTGTACACTTGACTACACTTTCTTGGTAGTCACCTAAACTAGTCACTACACTGTTGGTGGTTGGTACACTTGACTACACTTTTCACTACACTTTTTCGGTACACTTTACTACACTTTTTGCAACACTTTCTTCTTGCTACACTTTTTTTGGTAGGTGCACTACACTTTTCACTACACTGTGTTGGTAGACTTTGCTACACTTTTCAGTACACTTTTTCAGTACACTTTACTACACTTTTGCCTACACTTTGTTTGGTACACTTTACTACACTTTTTGCAACACTTTCTTCTTGCTACACTTTTTTTGGTAGGTGCACTACACTTTTCACTACACTGTGTTGGTAGACTTTGCTACACTTTTCAGTACACTTTTTCAGTACA
>JBBPPQ010001031.1:0-10882 GCA_038092035.1 Leccinum disarticulatum | reverse complement strand
AGTTAGTGATGGGTCTTTGGTAAGAAAGGGACGAACGCACCAAGTTGCCTACTTTGCCCATCTGAGTGACGAGCACAAGGATGCGATCCGCGAACGGCTGAACGATGAGTTCGGTGTGCTGACCACGCACAACGACAGTCGTCTGGAGAAACTTGGACATGCCGTTGGATGACAAGCAACGATCGACGGAACAGATAGATCAAACACGGTGCTGAAGTAACACTCCTAATTACATATTCATTCAAGTCAAATTTTCACCTAGTATCCAACCTACAAAATTCAAACGTTCAATCCATACCAAGATTACCTCAATCAATATGTAGTAAATAACATCAAAATTAATGAGAGGAAAGCGTCACTCCAAGTCGGGAGTGGATAAGCGCGACGAGATCAGGCATTGCTTCACCCAGGCGACGTCTCCCACCACGACGTTCCCGTTCAGCTCAATGGACCCGAGAATGCTTCGTTCTTTGACAATGATATAGTCAAACTCATTCATGCGACCAGAGGCTTGCTTTGTGTCGGTGATTGCCTCGACCTTGGCAGCACCCATACACAAGATAATCCAGGGAACATATCGGCTAGCTTCTTCAGACGCATTCTAGCATACTTGGCATTAGGCCCGGCATTCAAGGTAAATCCGCAAACCTACCTTTTTCGATGGCGGAAGAGGAACCAAGTCCGCACCGATGCACAATACCTTCTTCTGCGAAAACAGCTTGATCGGCACATTATTCCCCATGATGTCGGTGAGATGTTCAGTACAATTTCCCCAATCAAGATCAACGAGCTGCGATATTCTGGCATAGAGTGGGTCGGAATACCCCGCTGGGAGAAGGAATGGTTGCCAGTCCTGACATGCATTCAAGTCAGTGTTCTATACGTTGAATGCTGCGACCACGTAAAGCATACCGATGAAATCTTCCCGTCCTTGCTCAGCCAATCGAACGAGATGCAGGGAATCCCCAATGCAAGTGCTAAGAGGAACTTGGGTTTTTGATGTGCATCATCGGAAAGAAGGAAGACACGGTCAAGATTCACTTCCGTCTTCCAAAGAAAGTCATCTGGCTTGGCGACCCATCGCTTGTTGGATTGACTGTGCTTGCCCTGCATGGTGAACACGTTAGACCAATCTTCAATTACAAGCCCTCCGTGCTGTTTGATAGCGCGCATCACCTCCTCCTTCATCTGCAAGGGTTTCTCATTCTTAGGACTAATCGTGACCACGAAGCCTGTCTTGACCAACTCTCGCTGGACTTCACTGGGGGTCGGGCTGAGGACCGATTGTCGGGAGGGCGTCGCATCAACCAGAGGCTTTGGCCTGACCATGGGGATGATATTCTCTGAAAGGACAACGCGATCCTTCCACCGACTTTGGATCGTCCGATTCGCAATACGGATGTTACGAAGTCGCACCTCGCGATTTGTTACGCTGTCCCCATCGTCAAACTCCAGCATAACTGAGCCATGAGAGTGAACACGGCTAACATCGCTAACGACCGCCCTGGTGTCGTCCAGTGTGGAAATAACTCTATCTCCGACCAGGAGCTCACGGTAACGCATATTTTTGAGTTCGACCCCGTCTTGCGTCCCATCTTCAAACTTGACCGTATACTTGTTTTTCTGCCCGCAGGATTGAACGACACCAGAGTAATAATGTCCGTCTTGTTTCCACAACGCAAAAACTCGTGTAGCCGATTCCGCTGAGGTTCCACGCGTGGATGATACCGTGGAGCGCAGCCTCTTGCCCGAGCGTGTAGCAATTGCTGGCGTCTCGGAATGCTTGTTTCGAGTGGTAGTTGAACTTCTCGACATCCCAAGGTTTGAATTCACGTCATCGGTACGCCTTCTTTTACGTGACGCTTCGGCCTTTAGAGGTGGAGGCGGGGGAGAATCTTCGTGATCATCCGCTGACTCGGTATCTTCCTCCTCCTCCTCCTTCTGAGCCCTAGGGCGCACAGCTCCTACATCATTGGCGAGTTCGTGTGACGACTCTTCCGAGCTCTCGGTATCTGATTTGTGGGAACGTTTCATTCCAGCGACAACCCTAGTCGCAGGAAAGGAACGCGAAGACGCTAGATGGTGCGATCCTCCTCTGTTCTTTCTGGATGATGACTTGTAAACGGTAGCAACAGGAAGTTGCCTAGAATAGAGCGCTTGCTCGTCCAGATCCTGCTCTGGGAGTGATGTCGGGACCTCTGTAGGCTCTGTTTTTGAAGCTTTGATTTTCTGATTCTTTCCTTTCGTCGAGGACGAAGATGGGTTTCGAGGTTGTTTCTCGACAGTAGGTGGCGAGACCTACCGGGGAGATGTCGGCGTAAGTCAAAGTTCCATGATGCGTCAGGTGAGTCACCTTTTTAGGAATAGCAGCCCTCGTTTTTCTGCCTTGCACAGCCATATCTTCTGCGGGTTCTACGAGCTTCTTCATGGCTCTGGAGGCTTTTATCAACGGAACATCGGCTTCGCTTTCCTCGACCTCAGGGGAATCTGGGACAAAATCTCCGGATCCGTGTTCAGATACTGGACTGAGGGGAAGATAGAGTTGCTTGAGCGGGCTCTGCGCCACAGTTCGACAATGGCTAGGTGTTTGAGTGCTGGACCCAGCTCGAAGGGGTTCAGAGTCGGGGACAACGTCCAGTGCATCATCTTCGGCCTCAACGTCTCCCTTCTCTCCTTGACGTTGGCGGGAGTGAGTACTGGCTATCTTGATTTGGCGTGGTGGTGGTCGAGTCGGGGAGGTAACATTGGGGTGTAATTCGTCGACGTGGCAAGGTTGCGTCTCTTCCGAAGGCTGCGTCTCCGCACCCACGGCGACGTACGGAGGGGGTTCCACATCCCCTGCCAGGTGACGCATCTTAGCGACCCGGTATGGATGCGCCGTTCTTAACAAGCTCCTGGGATTACTACATTCGACGGTCGAAGTGCGGGCAGGACCAATCCAATCGAAGGGAGGAGTGTGCTGTTTACTACTTGGCAGTGGTGAAGTGAGGATGTCATCTCTAGTTGGGGGCGGCCGGGGATCAACGAAGCCGTCTGCCTGCACTGGCTCCATCGTCACGAGCTGAGTGGAATCTTGGGTGGGATCCGGAGGGTCTGTCAGGTCCCGGGCGAGCATCTTATCAAAGGATGATGAGCCGCCGAATTCGAACTGAGGCTCCTTGCCCGTGAATTCTGGACCGCATCTGCGGAACAAGAAACCGTCGTCATTAAGTTGTGAAGCACCCGAAGATCCACCAGAATTGCTGGGAGTGGCAGCCACGAGAACATTAGCGCGATTATTTGAAGTGATCCTGCTTGCCCTCAGTTCTTCATACTCGCGCATAGCGACCTCGAGGAATTCCTTGTGTTCGCTGGCATCTGGGAGCACTTCGCTAGGATCTGTGGGTGAATGGATGACCTCCTGAGTCGGCGTCTCCCCCAGTTCGGAGAGTGGCACATCGAACTGCTTTGTCGAAGCAAGATATTGTTTTACTGGATCTTGCGACACAGGACCACCAAATGAGTCTTGGGAAGCGAAGGAGGGAGAGCGGCGGAATTGCTTGTTGCCGACGGGCATAGAACTTGACGGTCGAGAGAGAGGATGGACTCGGGTAATGGGGGGAGACTGAAAGGATACGGTCCTTGTTCCTAGAGACCGAGGTAATTATCTGAAAGCAAGGGATAACGAGACGACGAGAAGAGTGGCTCACCAATTACGTTTGCAGCGGATGCCGAGACTGTATTATTCCTATGGTGGTTAAAAGGTTCCGAGCCGCGAACCGGGGCATTGGAGTCTGACGAAGGTGGCGAAGTTGCAGGTATTATTTCTGCCTGCGCTTTTTCTTGGAAGGTTTCTCTCTGGGAATCTTCGGCTAGCGCTCCAACGGGGCTACGCATAAGCGAAGAATTCAAATGGTAACGAGGTGTCGCCGGTTGAACCGGGATTATCCTTGAGTCTAAAGAAAAGTCAATTGCGGCGAGGTTGCCGTCGTTTGGCGAGGCTAGACCGCGATCTCGGCCGAGTTCCTGACTTTGGGACGCTAATGCATGCTGTAAGAGCTGAGTTGGCTGGCTCGCCGGAGACACACAACTTGAAGCTTCACCGGGACTGCAAGGTTGGTCGTGTGGACGTCGTTATCAGGCTCGAGGACTTGATTGCGAGGTAAGAAAGACGCGCCTGTCCATGGAATGAAAAATCTGATCAACGACCGCGGCAACGACTCATTGAAATCATGAAACTTGGGGTCCTTCGATGCGGGCCCAAGCAATTTGACATCGTTACGTGACGTCTTCTTCAAGTGATCCACGGCACGTGCACAAAATCAACACACGTGACCTTGACGCGCTCATAAGCACGTGTTGGCTGGTTCAATTCATCTTTGTCGTTACCACAGAGACAGTCGCTCCTTTCAATTTGCGCCGGACGCTTAACGGAGCGCACAGAATGCCACGCAGGCGTCGCAGGTCCACGCGAAGCCTTCCTACCCGCAAGATATCCTCGCGGGCACCCGGCGATCTCGCAAACGACACCGAGCAGCTCATGTCTGGTTACTCAGAAGATCCAGACACTGAGCCAGCGCGCGAACATCATCAATCTCACGCCGATCAGCTACCACCGGTATCTCAGCCAGCGGCCCACCGCGACTATAGCGTGCACGAGATCGATGACGTTCCAGCACCCATCCCAGATACTGGCTTACCACCCCCATCAACGAATACAACCACCGTCGTTTCACCCTCAGACGTGGATTCTCAGACCACTGTCGCATCGAAACCTTCCTCGAGTCATTCACATGTGGCATCGACATTCGTGCCATTGCCATACCTGAAGACAGTAAACCTCACGGAGGTTGAAGAGGCCGCTGCTCACTCATCCTCGGTAATTCGTCCGACACAGACCTTTCAAACCGCTGCAGTCACTACGGCAGGCATCGATCTGCCTGGTCGTAACCCTCAGATGACCACCTCCCATTTGTCTTCTACAGCGATCATTGCACTTGCTGTTGGTGGTGGTCTCACACTCTTTATTGTGATCATTCTAGTCAAAGTCCTCAACCGACCCCACCGACGAAGGACCCCTACTCCTTCTCTGCCCATCCTTCATGACGGGACTTTTTCAGACGACAAAGTAGACAGCGAAGGCTCCCCGATCTTTGGGGGGAAGGAATGCTCGTCCCCGACCTTCCAAGGCCGTGACGCGAATGGAACCACAGGGCCATGGAAGTGGACTCAATACAACTCTGGAATCCCCAAACCTGCGCCAACGGTGACGGTGACCCGATCGAGCTCTCAGGACCAACTAACCAGTCAAGCCACCCAACAAGACAGGCTCGGTGTAATCGACAACAACGCGACACATGCCCAAGGACAGGATCAGGGCCAATACCCATTCATTGGATATGGTAACCCGAGTGCGATCTCCAAGAGCTCGGGTCCGCTCCCTTTGCAACCAGTCCAGAACGCGATCACTCGCGCGGTATCGAGGCTCAGCACGGTTTCCATGTCCCTCTATCCGAATTCACCCGGCGAGTACTTGCAAGTAGGATCAGATGTTGGTCTCGCGATAGACGGTGTTACGCACAGCGAACCAGCAAATGTCGCGGTACAAAAATACAAGGAAAGGACGGCTACATCGCGGAATCGAACGAGCATGATTGCACCTGGCAATGTCAAGGACGCCGCAGGGCTTAGGCGATCGCAAAGCTTTGCGTATGGTGGAATGGAACCTGGATCACCGCTGGCTGCGTCTCCTAGTAGGGGGCCGTTGAACGGCGGGCGGGTTCGCATTAGATCGACGTACTACACGCCGGGTTCATATCCTCGGACCTGGGCCGCCGCAGCTAACTATAGTAAACACGATCTCGATCAAGAACACGATGGGATCCACATCGAACAAAATAGGGTACAACGAACGGATTCTCGGCGTGGGAGGGACCTGACCTCTGCGCCAGGGGTGTCCTCGCCGATTCCACCGTCACCACAGCCTACACTGTATCCCGACGACTCGATGAGCGTGATCGGGGAAGCAAAAAAGGTGACTGTCACAGGACGTGGTCAAAAAAAGCCAATTCCGAAAGCAAGTTTGCAGTGCGATAGTCCACCAACTGATACGGCGGCGCTGGGAAGCTTGATGATGGTAGATTTTGCGGAGGCTGCTCGAGCGCGGGAGGCACAAGGGGGGGCATGCGGTGCAAAAGGAGGGACGGGGAAGAGCAGCCTTAAAAAGCGAGTGGAAGACAAGCCACCGCGGGTGCCATCGCCACCGCCAATTCCGTCGTTGGCACAGATGGCACTGCAACACGCGGACCTGGAAGGATATGGAGACTATCACAGTCCGACATACAGCATCTACGGGCTGTATGGTGGAGAAGGAAAGAGCCGGTTTGGGAGTTGAGATCGAGAGATTTCTTGTAGATTTAATAAATCAATTGATTTGTATGCTTGGCGACTTGGAATCGAGCGGCTGCGGAGGGAGCGCGTGGATTACTGCGGACCGGGCATTTACTTGACTTAACATTTTACCTTTTTCTCACTATTATAACCTTCTGAGAAGTCTTCTCCTCCTCCCCTTCACTGTACCCCATATCCTCATCTCCCCATGTCTCAGTCCCCCCCCACTAAAAGCCCTCCCCCGATGAACAGCTCGACTTCGAGGAGCTCGGCCTCGTCCAAGACACTTCCCCCGTACCTTCCAAAGTTCCCTCCTCACGATAATAATGTATTATTCTCGGGTCTCTATTCCTCCTTCCCAATCATATTCCGCACCAACCGCCGTTCTCCTCAACGAACTCTTTAAAGGCTCCATATCTCTCGCCATTGCCTTCATTCAAATAGACCCATACACATCCGACACCCTACTGCTTAGTCTCACCTGTTGCCGCTTTTGCATTCCGTCCAAGATATGGCTTCGTATACGCAGGTTGGGCAGGGAGGTTTTCAGCCAAGATTACTGGAAATTGTCCATACCCGCCATCCTCTACGGTGTGTCCATTCTCGCTTCACTTCAACGCTCGTTTTCATTACTTGCCTCAAGTGATCCAGAACAACCTCCAACTTGAATATGTTGCCGCTACTAATCTAGAGGCCGCTACCTTCCAAGTCAGTTACCAAATGAAAATTCTTACAACCACTGCCTTTTCTATTCTTCTCCGAAAACAGCTGAGCGCTAGCCAGTGGGTTGCCCTCTTCTTCCTCGCAATCGGAGTAGGCGTCGTACAGATCCAGACCGGGGCGAGCGATTCTTCCAGGACGCCCTCTCTCTTGTTCCAGCGCAATTCAATGAACACTCTCAAGGAAGCGTGCGCGTTGTCCGTAATGTAGAACGCGATGGAGCGGATGGTGGGCACGATACTATCGCGGACGTAATCGGTGGGACGGAGGTGTGGAAGACGGTGGCGTTCATGCTGTCTGATTCGCTGGAGCATCTGCCTCGCGGGAACGCGTTGCGCGTGTTATTGGCATCGTTGATGCGGTATGGCGTCCTGACGAATTTTGTGAGATTGGGGAGGGAGGCGACGAAGCGCTTGCAACGGATGCACTCGACCTCATCCGTTGCGTCATACAAAACAAGCCCGCTCTCGCAGAAGAGCTTTTGGAGTCACTCGTAACGGGCGATTCTACCTCCACCCAAATGGAAAGCAAGTCTGCAGACCTGGTACAATTGACTACGACGATTCTTGAAGAAGCCCTTACTACTCGCTCGCAAACGCGCGGCTTCTCCCGTACTCAGCTCGTGACGTCGGCGGTGAGCGTACTCTCGGCATTGCTTACATTGCCCAAGTACTCACTCCATGTCTGGCTTTATATTCGTTCTGCGACCGCACTCTTTGGTCCCAGTCGATCATCGGGTTTCGTAGCAGTTGCCTTGCCAGTAGAGAGAGCTACTGGCCAATATACCATGACCCTCGCGTTGTTGAACTTCATCCAACAGCTCCTCCAAGAAGCATTTGTCTCCGTGTTGACGATTCCACAACCAGCGCCTTGGACAAGTCAAGGAGGAAGTCCTCATCGAGCCGCTAACTTCATCCATGGCGAAATTTGGGTGGAACACTTGGGTTGGAAATATGCACAGCTTGGAGATCGTTTCGAGATCGGCAGACGCATATTATCGTTCTATGCGTATATCCTTTGCCAGTCGCCCCCTGCCATCAGCAGTCGACCATTCCCTACGTTAAGCCAGGCCGTCATTGATATGTCCCTCTTCAAGGCCACCACTTCCACGATCAATCCACTGGTATGGCCATTGCGTCCAGCCCTAACGTTCTCGAATCACTTTACAACGCCAAGAGGTTCGGAGACGCTCGCCGCTTGATATACCTGCTGGAGTCGCACCTCCAATTTGCGCACTCGGTCCTTAATTACAAACAGGCAGCCCCCAACAACAACAAGCCGTCACTGCTCGAACAAGGACTTTGCGCAAAAGTGGCTGGAGGTGCAGGTTTCTCTGATTCCGCAAGAGCCCGAGCAGATCCAATGGACGCGCTGGCCAGGTTCGTGAAGGAGCGGGACGTGGCCACCGTGGTTCCTCTGGAAGCCATGCGCGTACTTCATGCGCTGTGTGCTTCCCTTTCGTTAGCGGCACCTTCTCCTCCCACGATAATTGAACATCTCTCCAACCCGGAGACTACGGTTGCTTCTTTGGTCCGCATAGTGGAACATCCGTACGAAGAGCCACCATCGCCCACCCTCCTCTGCCAGCGACGGTGCAACGTACTGTCGCCATCTCCTCTCCCCTCGTCTCCCACTCCCTTGTCCACCATCGCCCTCCCTCGTCTCCCAGCGACGGTGCAAGTCCCGCTGTCGCCATCTCCCTCTGCCTTGCCTCGCCTCACTTCACCTCACCTAGCGACGGTGAAATACGTCGCCATCTCCCTCTCCCTCCTTTCCCAGCGACGGTGCAACATACGTCGCCATCGCCTCTCCCTTGCCTCGCCTCACCATCGCCCGCCCTCCTCTCCCAGCTACGGTGCAACGCGCTGATTATTTCAAGCCTGGTTGGATGCTTCTCGTCGACACGCTCGAGAAGGAAGGCGTTCCCGGGTATCAGCTAGCATTACAGCGTGTCTGCAGCACAAGCCATCGAGGATGGTATCAAAGTAATCGTTTTGTGCGATCGCGCCACTGGACCTTCTCGTGTATCTCTGTCGCACTGGTTGTATGTAATGGCGTTCATCATCACTTCGTCCACAAAAAGAAGCGTGCCAAGGTTGCATCAATGGTGGAGGCTCACGAAGTGCATCGTCTTTGCGTTCTCGTCGGGTATGGTGCAGATGCCGTCTGCCCATGACTAAGACTGGAAACGATACATAAAGTTAATGCGATCGCCAACTACGATGCATCTACTGTCAACAATGAGCATCGTACAATACAATTCCATCAATCTGATTCTCATTCCTTTCGACCGTATTTCAGGCATCATTTCCAGCGGACGAGGCATTAAGTTCACCAAGCTCATGAAAAGATTCGGTCGACTTAGAATTTTAGCCCTTCGTTTTGCTCCTTCGTGCCGCACTATGACGTTCGACTTGGAGCTGGCATGGCGTCACTGACAGGTGAGGTCTGTTGTTTCTGCATTGGGATTCTCGATTGACGCATTCAGGGTGTTACCTCGTCTGCTGTCTTCATTATCTGCCATGAAACCTCCTCCAAGTGCCTCAACATGTCTCCGGAACGTATCCATCTTGATTCAAGGCGCCCCTTCGTCATGCATGAACAAGTATCACTTTCTGTCATCTCGGGATCTATTTCACGCAGCGCAAACGCACGCGCAGAAAGCCGATGCTTTCACCGTGTCGAGGAACCTGGCAAAAAACGACCTTTGTACGTTGTTGGGTCCCTTCTGATATAGGAGCTGTACAGAAGAAGACTCCCAGAGCTTCCTTCTACTTATTTATTGAAGTATCTAGTACCAGTGTAACTTGTACTTGTAGGGTCACGGACACGACGATGATAATCGTCACGGTGATCAGATTCGTTCGAATTTTGCATCTTAATAGACTTACTATTTTAAGGCTGTTGGAGGCAAGGTGGTTATACAGCCAACTTGAAATCGAAAACATCAGACGGCTGATAGTGATATGATACTTGAGATTTCCATCGTCGGAGTCCGATACGCGTTCACACGGCCAGAAGGGTTACTAGTTAGTATATTTGTTACTCTAACACTCGTTCCTGCGGCTATCACCGTAAGCTGACATGTCCGAGTCGAACCCCTTACTCCAGGTCTGCGTTTGCGGTCGCTCCTTCTGCGACCCAGGTGCCTTTAAGAGGCACGAGAAAAATTGTCAGAAGGGGAAAAAACGCCTTTCGAGCGTGCTGACCAAAGCAAAGGAACTTTACCAGCGAAAAAAGGCTCGCACCCATACTTCTGAATCCAGAGCTGACTCTTCGGTAATAGATGTCCCAGATGTTGGGCTCCCAGTCTCGTCCATTCTGGGGTTGAACAGAGAAGGCGTACTACTAGATCCCGCCGTGAGTCAGGTAGGCCATTCATGCTCACGAGTCACAATTGAATATACCTATCACTTACTATTCGGGCATATGGTACAGGACCTGCCACAGCCTGCATCTACGAGCATCGAAGATGACGGTGGAACGTCCCTGGCGCAACGTCGCTCCCGTCGGCTCAACAGACGCTTACCTCTTCGTTTCAGAGACGCGTTGCCAGAACCTTTAATGCCCCTACCCCCACGCTCCACGCATACTGCGCATCATGCATCTATGTCCACGCCTACTTCCGTCTCTGCACCTGCGCCTGCTCCCGGCTCTAGCCCTCCTTCAAGCTCCGTAATGGACGTTTTGGTTAATTCGATTTCTTCATCGATTCGCCGCGTTTTTAGAACGCAAAAGAACAAGTTCGGCTTGTACCGGGTCTACCAAACGGAGTCGATTCCATCCCATGACC
>JBBPPQ010001030.1:0-10892 GCA_038092035.1 Leccinum disarticulatum | reverse complement strand
AAGGTGATAGTGAACCCAAGACCGGGAGGGAAAGAGACAGGAGTTACGTGACCAGGGTTTGAAAATGCCAGGATATACTGGTGTAATAAACAAGGACTGAATCAAATGCAGGGTAAATACAGTCCATCCGGTATGATGATGATTAAACGAGAGGACAGGACACTCGTCCAGGTGGACGTTGTTCCAAGGGTCGGATCAAGCCGACGAATCGTGAAAAAAAGAACGCAATATTGCATGCAGTGATAGTGGCCGACGAACATAGTGCGAATGGGGACCGTGAAATGCCCAGGTGTCCGGTCTGGTAGTATGAATATCAGAAGTTGAGAAGCCGGTGTTTCTGGCTATGCCTTGAACCATCTGGCTGTGCTGCGTCTTCAGGCGGCAAATGAATAAATACATATGGCGCTGATGTAGGATCCAAGGTTGCACGATGCGTCAGGGTGTAGGTAGGTGTAATATAAGGAGAGGAGGAAGACGCTTGATCGCCCGAGTTCGAGGAACCTTGACTGCCAGTTTCGTCTGCGCTGCCACCAACAGCAGTGGGCTGCTGATGAGACGGAGTGGTGTGTGAGAGATAATACCAGAGGCCAATTCCAACTCCAGCGCCCTGAGAAATATTAGGAACCCAGTGCAAGGTTGACGGAAGAGCACCCACGATAAATAATATCATGCCGATCACCCAGACCCATCGTGATAGACGGCTATTTCCCCCCTGAGTCTTGCTTAACCAGGAGCTAGGGGGTGCATTTAATTTACAGCAGCCTCACGACGACGTGATTGCGTACCTGGGTTTCTTCTCTTCTTTAGCAACCATGCTGAATCTCCTCCAAAAATCATCCCCACGTTCGCCACGTTTTGGCAATAAATTATCCTCGGAGTTTCCACGGATGATACCAGTGGTTTCTGAATATTTGACTTCCGGAGCAGGTGACTTTGAGGGACGAGCGAAAACAGGCGTAATGGGAGTCACGGGCGGTTGGAGGGGGTGAGGAGAGCTGGGCACAGACGGTCTAGGAGAAGATGTCTGGTAGATTGGCTGGGGCATACGCGGAGCGCCCGCATCGGCCTGTGGACGGGTGATGCGAAGAGTCTGAGGGACCTGCCCCATCTGCGGTGATTGACCATTCGGAGAGATTGAAGGCGAGGGACTCGGTAATTTGAGGTTGGCAACGGGTGCAGGATACCCGGGTCGAGGAGCCGCCAGGGGAATTGCGTTGGCGGGACGGAACTGACCGCCAGTTATATGACCAGGGACGACCGCTCTAGGGCTAGGTTGGGGCATTGCTCTATCGTACCTTTCATATTGAGGTAAGTGAGCGGGACGGATCAAATACAGCACTCGTCGACCTACATGTTCGGATCCTGCTCTGCTGGTTTTCGAACTCTGCTAGACTGTGAGGGGTATCTGAATAGTGTATTGTAATTTCCAAGTTCTCAGTAAGGACGGGGGGTATCAAGAGAGTGGAAGCCTCGTCAAACTGAAGTTTCCCGAGGCAGCGAGAGCCTGAACACGACTCGAGGAGGGAAAACAGTGGGCGAGAAAAGAAAGATCCAGCCTGGCAGTCGACCTGAGTTGGTTACCGTCAATCCGTGTGACAACGTCAAGACTACCACTTGAGAAGCACTTCGGGTAACATATGTATGTAGCTATTATTACTTACAGCATTTCGTGGAAACAAGTTTCAAAAGACCCATCACAGCTCTGTGACAGCATCACTCACGTGGCCGGTTTGTTCAGACTCACACTCAATGAGTGACTCAATGGGTGGGCCACCCAAAAACCATAAGGATGGCTCTCACACTTGCCAGTAAGTGTCTCACGTTCCCGTTGTCATCCGAATCCAATCATTTCTTGCAGACTCCGGAGAAATGAGTCAATCGTGATACAAATCCCAGCCACCGGTGGAGTGAGAAATTCCTCTATTCGCACAACTCACTGTCTCACTTGTGTTCGTTAGCAGGCCCAACGGCCTTTTCGTGGCTGCGAGAATCCGTACTTTCGGGGCAGAAACAACCTCCCACCGTGTAAAAATCCTGCCCCAGGTAACCCCAATATTAGACAGACAATCTTGATCAAGACTCCCAACGAATCCAGCCCAAGCGCTGACTTCCGTGCGCCAAAGCGTCAAAAGTTTGACAATAATGCTTCCTCACAGAATGTTACGGAATCTACTTATGGAGCCACTCGCGATTTCGACGAGCCACCTCGCTCGACCGTTCCTGAGGTTATCGATCTTCAAATGAGCTCTGATGACCTCGAAGAGCGCATCCCCGCTGCCACATCGTCTTCTCCGGGTCCATTATGGTTGCGTTCCTCGAAGCCTATCCATGCCTTCGACACTCATCTCACATAATATAGGGCAACTACATCGAGTAAAGGGAAGGGTCGCGCTGAAGAGTCCCACATCGTGATGGAAGGTTCGGAAGAGGAAGGAGACATCGAAGAGTTCCCCTCTTCAAACACGCGGTCTAACGCGAGGGTGTCAGTGGCGATACCCAAAGACATCGTGCAAGGTCTTAAAATGCGCTTTCAGTATAGCCGTGCACCTGCTCCGGCAACTGTGAGGCAACCCATCGAAAAGATGGTGAATTGTGTCGATCCATCGACCGGAAGGGTTGTTACTATGAAAAACAAGGACGGGGTAAGCGCAGGGCGACTAGATGCATATTCCTATCTCAAGGTGTTCCTTTTAGGATGTGCTTGGCAAGCCAAAGGGCACAGACATATTTCATAGTGTTGGAGCTTCCTCATCCAACTTCCTGAACTCTCCACGCGAGAAGAAAAAGACGCAAGTTCTACCACTGATAGCCTGGTGTTTGGGTCACCATCATTTTCGTCATTCCAAAGCCGCACCCGCTAAGTTAAGATTCGAAGGTGCTGAGCAACGAATCATCGTATCATGGGGTCAACCTCCGGAGCATATTGAATTTGAGCCCAAGGAAGCTGTCCGTTCGGTGAAGGTAATATGCTCCTGTTTCTCTTCTTCGTTTTGAGCGGTTGTAACCCCTATTAGATCGTAAATGATTGGGATGAGCCTTTGAAGAAAAATGTGGTGGTTCAGTTTACTACTGAACGGACGGACAAGTGGCACGAAACTGAACTCAAATACAAAGGATTCAAGGGGGGTATGTATTCATTCAATCGGGTTCTTCATTGTTTTGCTAAAATGTCTGGCATGCGCATTGCAGGTGCGGCCCGCGGTGACGAAAAGTTGACGTTCCTCTTCTCAACTGCACAGAAGCGGGGTTATACCGTTACAAGCTACCAGCAATTTGTCACCGCAACCAAAGAATTGTTTGCAGCATCTGTCGTGCAGATCATAGGGTCAGTGAACACCTCATCTTATGTTGCAGCCTGATCTAAAATTCACAGGCAAGTCGAGGGTGGAGCCATCTGGGAATTCGCCACTCGATATGCCGAATTGTTTGAAGAGACAGCGTCCGGAAGTGGCAAGGGAGATCTCAACGAAAGCATTGCGGACGGACCGTCAATGCCGGCACGGTCTACTACGCCCTGTTCCTCGACATCCATCAAGACGCGGGCGTCTTGTTCTGAGTGAGTGAGGCACAAAATAAATTTTGAATTCTCCTAACCTTTCGACAGACCCCGGAAGGAACCCCACTGCCGCTCTGCGAGGCAGTCCTCGAGGGCTTCACAGGCAGAACCTGATCAAGTGTGGGTTTTTACTTTTTATGTGGCCATCTATCGTATAAACATATCTTTCACAGGCTACAACCAGAGTATCTCAACGACATCCCCATTGCAGCGTCTTCGACTGCCGCCGGCACGACCACCAACTGTCCCAAATATCCTCCAGAATATGTTGCGCAAATGATCCAAGTGATACGCGCACTAGAGCCTGCGCAACCCTTGAATCTTGAAGTGCCCATGCAAGCTGGTCCATCCGCCACGATATTGGCAACGCAGCGAACACTGTTTTCACCGGACCAGCTCAACTCGATTGGAGAACGGATGGCGACAGAGGACTTTTGTGCTGCATATGGGCTGTCAAAATCGCTCAAAAAGAAGCTCGTTGATCAAGGATACAACTCGACCCATGCCCTTCGCTTTGCTACGATCGACGATCTCACTGCAAGTGGCCTGTATCGCGGAGAAATTGCACAGCTTCGCGATGGGATTTCACTTTGGTTGGGCAAGTAGAACAACAGACTCGGATGTGAAGTTGCTTGTAGTATACATTATAGAAGTATCCTGCATGTTGAATGTATGCATTCTGGTATGTAGATGACATCAGCTCATCGGATCGGTCGGAGTTCGATCACATGGTTCAAACGTTCACTCATCAAAACCAACTCACGTGGCCAGTCTGTCCAATCATTTCCCAGTCAGAACTCAATGAGTGGGCCAACCAAAAACCATAGGGATGGCTCTAACACTTTCCGGTCCAGGTAAGTGCTTCATGTTCCCGTTGCCATCCATCCCATCATTTCTTGCAGATTCAGACCTCTCGAGTTCTGGAGAAACTCGCCAGTAGTCGCCGATGAAGTGAGAAATTTCTCTCCCTTCTGAACCGCAACTCACGACTCTCTCTTGTGTTGGTTAGCGGGTCCGACGACCTTTTCGTAGTAACGAGAATCCGTACTTTCGGGCCAGAAAAAAAATCGATCCGTGTAAACGTCACTCCCCAGATAACCACAATGTTAGACAGACAGTCCTGGCTAAGCCTCCCAATGGATCCAGCCTAAGCGCTGACTTCCGTGCGCCAAAGCGTCAAAAGTTTGACAATAATGCTTCCTCACGGAATGTTAGGGAATCTGCTTTCAGAACCACCTACGATTTCGATATTCAAGAGATCGAACCACCTCGCTCGACCAACGTTCGCAGCAACACCGTCCGAAACGTTCCTGATGTTATCGATCTTCAAATGAGCTCTGATGACCTTGGAGAGCGCATTTCCCGTGCTGCCAGACCGTCTTCTCCGGATCCAATAATATTGGCTCCCTCGAAGCCCGTCTTCGCGGAACCCACCCATCCCTTCCACACTCATCCCAAAGAAGATATGACAACTACACCGAGTAAAGGGAAGGGTCGCGCTGAAGAGTCTCACATCGTCGTGGAAGACTCGGAAGAGGATGGAGACATCGAGGAGCTCACCCCCTTTCCAAATGCGAATCCGTTGTCTAACGCGAGGAAGTCGATGGCGATACCCAAAAATACCGTACAAGATCCTAAAACGCACTATGATTATAGCCCTGCACCCGCTCTGCCAGCCATACGGCACCCCATCGAAAAGGTGGTGAATAGTACTGTCGATGTGATGACCGGAAGGGTTGTTACTAGGACGAAAAACAAGGACAGGGTAAGCGCAGGATGACAAGATGCATATTCCTATCTCAAGGCGTTCCTTTTAGGATGTGCTTGGCAAGTCAAAGAGCACGGACACATTTCATAGTGCTGGAACTTCCTCAACCAACTTCCTGAACTCTCCACGCGAGAAGGAAAAGACGCACACTCTACCACTGATGGCCTGGTGTTTGGGTCACCATCATTTTCGTCATTCCGAGGCCGCACCCGCTAAGTTAAGATTCGAAGGTGCTAAGCAACGAATCATCGTATCATGGGGTCAACCTCCGGAGCATATTGAATTTAAGCTCAAGGAAGCTGTCCGTTCGGTGAAGGTAATATGTTCCTGTCTCTCTTCTTCGTTTGGAGCGGTTGTAACCCCTATTAGATCGTAAATGATGTGAATGACCCTTTGAAGAAAAATGTGGTGGTTCAATTTACTACTGAACGGACGGACAAGTGGAACGGAATTGAACTTAAATACAAGGGGTTCAAAGGGGGTATGTAGTCATTCAGTCGGGTTCTTCATTGCTTTACTAAAATGTCTGGCATGCGCATTGCAGCTGCGGCCCGCGGTGACGGAAATTTGACGTTCCTCTTCTCAACTGCACAGAAGCGGGGTTATACCGTTACAAGCTACCGGCAATTTGTCACCGCAATCAAAAGATTGTTCTCAGGTTCTGTCGTGCAGATCATAGGGTCAGCGAACACTTCATTTTATGTTACAGCCTGATCTAAATTTCACAGGCAAGTCGAGGGCGGAACCATCTGGGAATTCGCCACTCGATATGCCGAAATGTTTGCACAGACAGCGTCCGGAAGGGGCAAGGGAGATCTTAATGAAAGCATTGCGGACGGACCGTCAATGCCGGCACGGTCTACTACACCCTGTTCCTTGACATCCGTCAAGACGCGGACGTCTTATCCTGAGTGAGTGAGGCACAAAATACATTTTGAATTCTTCTCACCTTTCGGAAGACCCCCGAAGGAATCTCACTGCCGCTCTGCGAGGCAGTCGGCAATCAGGTTCTCGAGGGCTTCGCCTCTGACACAGGCAGAACCTGATCAACTGTGGGTTTTTACTTTTCATGTGACCATCTAGCGTATAATTATATCTTTCACAGACTACAACCAGAGTATCTCAATGACATCCCCATTGCAGCGTCTTTGACTGCCGCCGGCACGACCACCAACTATCCCAATTTTCTTCCAGAACTTATTGTGCAAATGATCCAAGTATCACGCGCACTACCGCCTGCTCAACCCTTGAATCTTGAAGTGCCCAGGCCAGCTAACCCATCCGCCACGACATTGGCAACGCAGCGAACGCTGTTTTCACCGGACCAGCTCAGCTCGATTGGAGAACGGATGGCGACAGAGGACTTTTGTGCTGCATATGGACTGTCAAAACCACTCAAAGAGAAGCTCGTTGATCAAGGATACAATTCGACCCATGCCCTTCGCTTCGCTACAATCGACGATCTCATTGCAAGTGGCCTGTATCGCGGAGAAATTGCGCAACTTCGAGACGGGATTACACTTTGGTTGGGCAAGTAGAACAACAGACTCGGATATGAAGTTGCTTGTATATACAATATAGAAGTATCCTGCACGTTGAAACTTGAATGTATGCATTCCGGTGGATCAGAGTCGATTGACATCGGATCGGTCATGTAAAGTGTTTGGCTTTGTTGATGTCTTCTGGCGCGTCGCGTCGCGTGCTCCTTTCCGAGTCCAGCGTCTCTTCCCTACTACCATTAGCATTAACATGCCCAAGCGAAGGAATGTGGTCGATAGCGACGACGAGCTCCCTGCATCTTCGCAAGCATCCAAGCGTGCTAGAACGGAAGACGATGACGAGCTTGCTGCTTCGTCCCCGCCACGCCAAAGGAAGCCTGTTTTAAACGGCAAAGGGAAATCCACGGCCCAAGAACATGATAGTGACGAGGAGGACGAGGAAGAAGACCTTCATCACGATAGTCAGCCAGATGAAGAAGTAGAAAAAAGGTTCGAGGAAGACCATGGTGAGGCAATTCGCCATAAGCTTGAACTGCGTCGTAGTACTATCGGGGTACGTGGTTTGACGTATATATGTTGTTGGCACGCGCTCAACACGTTCTTGTTAAGAACATTGCGGAGCATGGCATCATAGAGTCTGTGGAAATGAAGCAGTTCATGTGCCATCCCCACTTGACCTTCACGTTTGGTCCCCAGGTCAATTTCATCATTGGTAAGCCACTCACTAGACCGGACTCATGACGATCCCTGACATACATTCCAAGGACATAATGGAAGTAAGTTGAATGCGATGCCCTGAACTTTCCGGCCCCTCCTGACTTTTGACCTTCATCAGGTGGGAAGAGTGCCGTTTTGTCTGCCATCACAATTGCTCTCGGCGGCAAATCCATCTCCACTGGGCGTGGCAGTGGACTCAAATCGTTCATTCGTGAGGGTCAGCAGTAAGTTGTACGTTGCCTTTTCCCTACACCTGCATAGTTACCCCGGTGCAGCAAGGCGGAGGTCACTATCGTCCTGAAGAACCACGGTGACGAAGCTTACAAACCTAAAGAATATGGACGAAGTATCGTCATCCGGCGATCTTTCACTCGCGATGGTTCTTCTTCGTGGAAGATCATGAGCAAGGACGGCGCCCTAGTCTCCAACAAGAGAGACGAATTAGCTGCCATCTGTGACCACATGAACATACAGGTCGATAATCCCATGAATGTTCTCACTCAAGGTAAGATCTTGCGCTCTAGGTTTTATTAGCTACTTATCAATGTTTACAGATGCTGCACGACAGTTCTTGAACGCTTCTCATCCATCTGACAAGTATAAAGTTTGTGTTGATTCGCGACATCCTATACCTTTATTTATAATATCACCCGTTAGTTCTTCCTTCGTGGGACGCAACTCAGCCAACTCAGCGAGGAGTATGACACTTGCTTGAATAACATCAACCAAACCAAAAGGTTGCTTCATCAGAAGAAGCAGATCCTCCCAGATCTTCGTGCAGCATTCAAGGAAGCCACTGCACGCTTTCAAGAAGCCTCAAAGGCCCGTGAACAACGGTTCAAGGTTGACGAGCTCAAGAAAGAGCTCGCGTGGGCACATGTAGGTGCTAAACAGGAGGCAAGTTCCCGATATTTCTTCTGATATCGTAACGCCATTAAATTTGACTGTTTAGGAGATGGAGGCAAAGTTTGAGGACCTGGCCAAGGACAAACGCCTTCTGCAGCGAATCGAGGCCGAACGCCAGACAGCGGAGGTATGCCCGTTCTTTTCCAGTGCTACACTACAATCAACCCGTTTCGTCTCTATTAGTCCCAGTTCCAACTTGCATCCCAAGAGGTCGAGCGTTATGAACAAGAACACTCTGGGCTTGGGAACATTGATCATCTCAACGCCAAACGTAATGAGCTTCAGGAGAAAATGCGGGTCAATAAGAATCAAATCAACGATTTTAGGGCAAGTGTCATCTTGGAGCCTTTAGAATTATCGCTCACGATCGCTTAGAACGACCAAAATACGATGAATGTTAACCTGGCGTCTACGAACAAGTCCATCAAGGATTTCGACAAGAAAATTACGGAGGAGACTCGCCGCCTGGAGGTTCATACACAGGCAAGGCGTGATGAAATCAACAGTCGTCTCCAGGTCGCAAAAGAAACTGTTGCAGAAGCTGATCGTCAAAACAAGGATGTTATCGAACAGAAGCGCAACCAACTCAACAAAAAGGACGAGGTCAATTCAACTGGTCTAGCCGCGGAAGCCAAAAAAAACAAGCTACAAGAGCGAATTACTGAATGCCAGACGATGATCAACAAGTGCAAAGAACAAGAGCAGAATAGCCTAGCTCCGTATGGCGTTGATATCAAGGGCGTCTTGCAAACCATAAGCAGGACACGCTGGCATGGAGACACCCCTGTTGGACCACTTGGCTTGTGTGTAAAACTCAGGGACCAGAAGTGGGCCCAGCTATTGAGGGCGCAGTTGGGAGGCTTGATGATGTCTTTTGCATGTACGGATGCCAGAGATCGGTTGCAGCTGAAAAAAATTCTTGATCAGTCAAAGAAGTATATCCGCTTATTGCCGTTCTTGCACCTGCGATGCTGATCTATCTACTAGCTCTCACGTCAATATCATCATCTCAGAAAGAGATCTATTCGACTATAGGGTTGGTGAGCCCCGTGAGGATGTCCTCACTGTTCTGCGTGCACTCGATGTGCGTTGTCCCTTCAGATAAAATAGTGATATCAATGACCTTTGCTGAGACAGGTTTCCGATCCATACGTGCTTCGAGTTCTGATCAACTCGGCCAATATTGAAAGGACTTTGCTTGCCACAGACCGTAAAGCTGGTGACGATATTCTTAAACGCCTTGGCGGGGGTGGTGTCGCGTGGACAGCCGACCACATGCGTGTGACCAGATATCCGTACGTATCCGCTGGTTATGTATCCTATCCTGCACTCACTGTGGGCGAATTAGGGAGGGAGGTGGCTCGTCTATCAATCTATCGAGAATAAGAGCCAACGATCCACGTTGCATGTTGTTCCCCTCAAATGATCTGGTTACAGCGCGTCGGTATGTGTACATTTTTTCAACTATCGCCAATGTATCTCACCGTAGCCCGATAGCGACTGGGAGAAGAATCTGCAGGCTGCTGAGTCGGAATACAAAAGTGTCCAAGCCGAGATTATTCAGTTGCGCAAAGATTTTGACAGTCTATCCCGCGAGATCGATGCACTTTCCGTAAGTGCATGGATATGATCATTATAGAGACACGATAACGATGTTGTTTAGATTTCTGAGCGAAGGGCCCAAGACAGTTTGCGATCAGCGAAGGCAGCACATGTTCAACTTCAGGGCGAGGCCAACGAGGAAATGCCAGCGGGAATTTCAGGCTTACAAGCCGCGAAAGATGTGCGTGACTAGCTCGTTTTCCCGTTGCGTTTTCCAATTCTCTCACAGGAAGCTGAGGCAGAGAAGGCTCATATTCTGGAACAATTTACCGAAATGGCCGAACGGAAAGCGGTCGTAGACGAGCAACAGGCCTCGCTTTTGAAGGAAATGGGCGACATCAAGCAACAGATTCAGAACTTTGAACAGCACCGTGGCGAAATCATGGTTAGTAAGCTGTCAGTGTTTGTTGAATGTCTTCGATCTATATTGGCTTCCGTGTAGGCCAAAATCGAGGCAGCCGTGTTGAATCGACTGGATGCGCAAAAGAATCAAATTCACTATCAGGACAAGTTGGAAACCCAAAGAACTCAAGTTGACGACGTTGAGGCCGCGACGAAAACACTCCAGGAAGAATTCACAAGCTGGTCGGAACATGCGGAGAAGTATTGCACAAGAGTTGAGAATCCCCGCAAAGTTGCCGAGGTACAGCGTCAACTTGATTCGGTTCAAAAGGCCTTAAAAGAGCGGGAGCGTCGGTAGGTTTTATATTTGGAATGATGACCTCTCGCTAAATTTGTTTGGTTTATAAGACAAGGTGCGACCATTGAGGATATGACTATTGAAGTCAACAAGACGAAAGCCGATTTGGATAGTGCACAGCGTGATATCAGTGGCCTCTCGAAT
>JBBPPQ010001029.1:0-10898 GCA_038092035.1 Leccinum disarticulatum | reverse complement strand
CCAAACTAAGGTGGGCTTACGCAGGAAACAATACGCGCACATAGACAGCTTGCAAAGCAATTCGGCTTACTGCAGACATGTCTTGTCAATAGACTTGCACCGGCGAGGCTATCATATACCTCCGCCGAGCCAACACCATCCGAGTCGGATGACGGAGTCACGGAGAGAGTCAGGTGAGTGAGTGCATATATGCGTCGTTCACGATTGAAACCATCCTGCGACACCCAGTGGTCTCTCTTTTCAGTGGTTGTCCGCTTTTAGTGCAGCTGTGGTGATTTATCCTACTACATATTCATACCAGTTCTTCGTTTCGACGTCCAGGAGTGAAGCTTATGTTTCTCCCTGACTACTATAATGCGGAAGTCGAAGGTGGAAGTGTATGCAGATCCAGGGCCTCTTGTAGAAAGTTCTGGAGGTTTGTTTCAGGAGGCTTCATACTGATTAAAAATGCGGTGGAAAGGAACATTAGATGCTTTGCTTTTGCTTTCCAGATAACGACGTTCGCAATCAATGAGCCTTCTAATCCCTTTATGGAAAGCAAGTGTAAGCCATTGATGTCTGTTTGTACAAGTCTAAATCGAGGACAAACCTCAAAACATGAGCGCTTGAGGCTTGAGCGGCCAAAGGTTTTGCTTGGTCTCGGTACCGGGTAGGTCTATCCTGTCCAGTCCGGACGCCATGATCATGAGTGAGTCCGAGGAAATGCCGATCAGATTGCTCTTCTCACCCGTTTCATTTTGCATTTAGGTCTCTCTACGCGACGACAACTTTGTATCCCAGATCCGTCCCGATGTCAGATGCTGTCCACGCCGAGCAGCAAGCGGAAGAAGAATGCGACGAGGAGATAGAGGATTGGAACGCGCGCTGAACCGGAACAGGGGGAAGAGGATGATGATGAAGGAGACGAAGAAGAAAGCAGACCGCTCACGCACGACGAGTCTGGGAAGATTCGGTGCTCATCGACTCGTGGAACTCTGCACAATCCGAGTATGAAGTATGTCTTTGTCTTGTCTCTGTCCCATCTGCGTCGCTCATACTACAACATCTTTACTAAGGCCTACTACAGTACGTCGAAATCTTGGCAATCCGAACCAATCAAAAAGTCTCCGCTGTGTGTACCGTACCGTTTTTCTTCTCCCCATCCCGATCAGCTGACGTGCGCCTTGCTACCAGGTGGTACATCATGAACCGTCAGCGTGGTGTATGACGGATCAGAGGTCAGCGCAAGTACACCTCCACCTCTCGCCGCTACTGTATCCTCCGCGATTTCAGATGTTGTCCAGGCCGAGAAGCATGTGGAAGAAGAATACGACGAAAATGTAGAGGATTGGAATGCGGAACAGGAACAGTGGGAAGAGGATGACGACGAAGGAGACGAAGAAGAAAGCATACCGCTCATGCACGACGAGATCTGGGACGATTCGGTGCTCATCGACTTGTGGAACTCCGAGTCTGCACAGGTCGAGCATGAAGTAACTAAGCACAGGGACTGCCATCCGCCACACACCCTCGACCTTACTCCTCTCACGTGACGTAACAAAGACTTCGACTTGCCGGCATATTGCGGCTGCCTCGACACACTGACAGCGACACACTTTTTTTTTTCGACGACCACTGGCATGTAGTGTTGCCATGGTCTGGTTAACCGGGGACCAGTCTGGTTTCATATAGTTTTTCCCAGGGTCTAGTTCAATTTGATTTGCTAAGCTGTGCAGTAACTGTAATCCCGGTTTTAGCCGGTTCGGTTGCAATTTGAAACCACACCAAACTGCATAAATGGTTTGGACCAGTTCAAACCGGTCCAAACCGGTCCAAACCAATGAACGTTAGGCAAAATACAACAGAAATGCCACATCATACACTGTACAGACAAGAATAGATAGTAAACTACAAAGTCTACGAGACTACAACGTGACAAGCCTCTCACAGGCCACGGCCGGCTTGCGCCGGGTGGGCTTACAATGTACATAACAATGAGCCGATCATCCAACGTTCAGAGGCGTCCTGCAGGAGCACGATTGCACTGCCTAAACGAGCACATTATTGAATGATAAAAACTAACAAGTATAGAACATACATACCTTTTGGGGGCTCGCCTTCTGGAATCCGTGATTTCAAAATGTTTACCCGAAACGTTTGGGGCCAATGTTTGCCAGTCAAACGTCGGGGGATCGCCTAGCCTTGTGCGAAGGCCCTGAAACGCCAACTGAAAGCGCGCGTAATCGGGTTTTTCAGCGAATGATAACTTGCGAGAGTATTCTAGGAACTGCAGAAATTCTGACGGGAACGACTTGCAAAGTTCATCGGCTGACGTGCTTTGCTTCATGTCCAAGATCGCGCTTCTCCGTATCCGAGTCGCGTGGAACCACGGCAACGACCCACCCAAAAGATATACCAGTAAGTAGGCGAGGGACTCCATATCGTCCCGACGGCTGAGTTCTTGCCCTAGGTGACAATTGATGGACGCGAACGCGTAAGTGCCGACAAACGGAAGGTCTTCGCGAAACGGGATGTGGATGCGCGTGCGGGGATGTCGATACCGATGAGACGTGTTGAAGTCAGCAAGGTACAAAATGTCGTTCCGCGTAGCATCTCCAACGAGGACATTGGCCGGCTTGATGTCGCAATGTATGAAGTTGCGGGAGTGGATCGCCTCGAGGCGAGTAAGCTGTTAAACGAGAAAGAACAGAAATAGTCAACGCAGGAAACTTGAAGAGAACGGGACGTACCATTTGACAAGCGATCATTGCCACTGTCTTGTGAGAAAAGGTCCGCTCGCACTGATTGAAAACGACTTCTAACGAAGGTCCCAGGGAGTTCAGGATGAGTACGTTGCGCCCCGAGTCTACTCCGAACCAGATCGGCTTAGGGATCCCGGGAACACCATGCAACTGGGAGAGCACATGGTGTTCATGTTCGAGTGAACGACTGTTGAATCGAGTATTGTTGAGTTTGACGACAAGTTCATGATTGTTGTTTGAGAGGTCGAAGGCTCGAAAAACAGACCCTACCCCGCATTGTTAGCTCAGAAGTTGTATGAGACAGATGGCTGCTTACCACATGCTCCAGAGCCAAGTTTTTCCTCCAACTTGAGCCGGTGATTGTCACAATAAAGAATCATACGAACTGGAAAATGTACAGTATGTACAATAAAACACAGAAATCAAACAAGACAAGTTGAACTTCGTGCGATTCGCGGCGCCAGCTCTCCCCCTGGCCTGAAGATTCCCACGCATCAGCCTCCCTAGCAGCTGCAGGGTTTCTCGACGTTCGGGTTGCCGTGTTGTTCTGAGCCAGTGACTACGTTTGCACGATTCAACAGCATCAAATTGATGGAGATCGTGTCATATACATTGGGCAATTGTGGATAAAATCAAACGAGCACGATTTGGATCGGAATGTCTTCCTTCAAGTTCCTTGTATTGACCGAGCTCCCGTTTGAGGTCAGTACTAGGCTCTAGCTAAAGGACAGTGAGGTCTCGTCGTAAGACCTCACTTTCTGCTCGAGATCACGGACATAGGCCCGAGGCGTATCCAATTAGTAAGTAAAGATAACAGAGCAAATATCAACGCACCCGAGCCGAAGACTCCGTTCTGTCACTAATCGCGATTCGCGACCTAAGCTCCGAGTCTTCCGAGTCCACGTGGAGCTCTGTGGTGCAAGATGGATGGCGTTTACCAAGCTCATGGAGCCATGCCAGTCTTCGGTGTGATTAGCATACTTCTCCCTCAAATCCTCCTAGTTGTTCGGAAGCTCAATTATACCATTCGACGTCGTCATCCTAACCGTCTGCCTGCTCGTTGTCCACAGCTTGAGTTTTGATGGTGCTGGCAGTGGGTACGGTTCGCGTATAACGTGTTGAGTCAGATTGAGGGTAGAGGGTTGAGGGACTAACTAAAGCCGTCGAACTGATGTAAAGGACAGTGAGGTCTCGTCGTAAGACTTCACTTTCTGCTCGAGATCGCGGACATAGGCCCGAGGCGCATCCAATTAGTAAGTAAAAATAATGGAGCAAATATCAACGCACCGGAGTCGAAGACTCCCGTTCTGTCACCAATCGCGACCTAAGCTCTTCGGAGTCACTTGAGTTTTGATGATGCTGGTAGTGGGCACAGTTCGCATATAACGTGTCGAGTCAGATTGAGGGTAGAGGGTCGAGCGTCGTACTGGTGTGGAAATGTGATTGTTAGTTATTAGAGTTCAGAAGAACACCCATAGACGTACCAAGTACTACCAACAGATGGAGAGAACACGAAAACGTGTCCGTGGAAGGAGAGAACGAAGTGGGTCCATTGTGCGGTGTTTCTGTTGGTGTGCAAGGTAGTAACTGTCGAACTCGTTTGCTACGAGATTTACCACACGTGATTGGGGCGAAAAATTAGCCGTTCGTAGGGAATCATACTTGGTCGTGAAAAATACGAGGGATAGCGAATCATACATGGACGTGAAAAATACGAGGGATAGCGATATCGACTACATTAGCTCTGCAGAAACACCTTCTTCACGCTCGACAGCCTCGATGACCCTGTTAATTGCGTCCCTCATCTCCTCTTCCTGGAGCGCAGTACGATCGGCGTTTGTGGGTTGTTCGGGGCCATCCATGGCGTCCCACAAGTTTGGGGCGGGATCTTGAGAGAAATTCAGTCGCTCTTTCTTGTAGTTATACTTAAGCATTTGGAGCGCTTCCATAAGGATGCAGCTAATCCTGTTCCTTTTCTTCGTGTCCGTTTCCGCGCTCGATGAAAATATGCGCTCGCATGGTACGGCGGATGCTTGCACAGGGAGATAATCCATCGCAATAGCGAAAAGGATTGGATACGTTTCGCGATTCGCCTATGCAGTTCGTCAGCATTGTGTGTTGATCATTAGTACGAGAAGCAATACGCACGTCCCAGAATTTCAGGGGATCGTCACCCTGCCTCGTCAAGACACCCTTGGTGTAGAAGCGATACTCATCTTCGACGCTATCGACCACCTCGCGATTCCTTCGACCTCCCATGTCCTTGATACGCAGCCGTGCAGCGACGGCATCTAGATCCCCGAGGCGTGACTGAGTTTCTGCGGGGAGCTGCTGGGGTAATTGAACGTGATATTTGTGCATCTAGATTTAGGTGATGAATATCATGTACTTGGAGCTGAAAGGTCGAGACTTACGAGGTCTAAAATGATCTTCTTGGACTTTGTGATATATCCCTCATCCCAGTGCTCCTCTATCCAGCTCATTCGAATAGATGGCTCGACGACTGAAAGCGTAAGATTAACCGTAGCATTATGATTCAAACCGATACGTACACATTGCAATGACGTAGGCTGTAGTCTCATCCATACGGTTGTAGTACTTTGTAGCCCATTTGAGCCCAACGTCCAGCCACGGTTTGAGGCAAGGCTGACTTTCTCGGAGATCTTCCCATCCCGTCATAAAAAGTTCGAAGTACGGAACGGACAATCCGAGGCGCGGTAATTTTTCGCCTGAGACACGATGCTGGACCACGTGTGGGATCTGGCACCAGTGATTAGTCAACGTCAACACTTGATGCGGATACGTGATACTTACATCGAGGATAGAATGATAATCCTCAAGAACCTTCCACTCGGAGTCTGACAGCTTCAACTTCTCGAGGTCGCGATGGTTGGGCAACCCAAGGAAGTAGTCGACGGCCTAGCTTGTATTAGTAATTTGTAAAACCTCGATTGTCTATGGTGACTCACTAAACGCATTTCGAGAAGTCGGTCGATCATGTTGTACGTCGAATCCCATCGCGTTTCGGCATCGCGTTTCAGCTCGTGCTCGGGAACTCGCACAACCGAGCTTCCAGGAGGACTGAACCAGTTTTTCGTGTTGCCCAGTTTGATGGTGTCAAGAAAACTATCTCGGCGAAGTCCAGACCCGCGAACTGCGATAACGATAGAACGCCCCCTCTTGATGGGATCTTTCTTCACGGCGGCGGCATATCGTTGGCGGTCAGCATTATTCGGAAATATATCTACCCAGTTATGTGCAATCTCCTCGAACGTGGAGGCCGAGAAACTGTCGATGACGTGCCTTACGCAGATATGGATAATGTGCGGGAAACACCTTATCTGCCGGTCACGTGCGTCGAACTCGATGTCCCGTTCCGACAACAAAATCTCTAATTCTTGCATGAACGTCCCATTGTTTGAAGCGTTATCCATTGAGAAGTGGCCGACCTGGATTTCATCTCAGCTTACGAAGAATAAGTGGCTCGTATGAACAAACCTTGAAAGTTGCGCCGACGCGATCGAGTAGACCTAAAATTGTCTGTGCGAGTGCGACACCGTCGTGACTTCCCACGACTCTCGTGAACCCAAGAAGGGCCGATCTCGACTGCAGTCGCTTTTGGGCATCTTCGGCGATCCAATGGCCAGTAAGGGCGATGAAACCTGCCATGTTGCCTGCGGACCAGGCATCGGTTGTGAAAGATATTCGCCCGACGGCATTCTACGCAACATGATTACTCGACCATACAAGTCAGAGATGAGGTGGTGCTTACCCCCAACTCGGCCGTAAGGGTTCTGAGGTACTGCTTCCATGTTTCGATAATCTTGTTTCGAACGCTTGTCCGATGAGGAACGTCTGAGTCTTGAAGGCTATCCCGGAGGAATAAAAGTAGATCCCGGAACTCTTTGCATTCCATGACGTTGATGGACTGTGTAAGATAAGTAAACAATGATAGCGTAGAGGTGATAAGCGACGCACTTGATCATCGGCCACAATGAAGGCGACGAGATGATTGTAGAATTCTTCTGTCGAGAAGGGGGGTAGAGAGCGTCGACTGTCGGTATTTGCATCCTTCTGACCAGTCGATGTTCGTGCGCGAAGATCGTCAAGGGTGCCACCCATCGCCACTGCCTCCCGCAACTCGGTGAGTGTATAGCCAGATGCGAGAGCCTTCTTGACGCTGTCGAGCCATATCGGCCAACCGCGAGCTTCCACTAATTCCAAGTACTCGTGGATATGCCACCGATCAAGGTGCCCACGGAGTGTAGAGGTGCCAGACTTGGCAGCGTAGACATAGGTACGCCGTGTGGCGTACTTCTCTGTCCATGCGACAGGGTCGGCGTCGTGAACTTCCCTTCAATGGGATCACTGTATCAGCGCGACCGAACAATAGTATACTAAGAATCACACTCACTTGCAAGGTTTGCAAATAGAACGCTCCCCGGTCCGTTCGAAAAAAAACTGAACATCTGCGGTGCTGGCAGATTTGGTGGACTGGGTTCGGGAGGGGTCGACGAATGGGTCTTGTACACCACCTCGTGCAGGCCGCGGGTTGGCAGGAGCACGAGCCGGAGCCGGAGCCGGAGGAGTATTCTCTTGATCGTCAGCTGACTCCTCTGATTCGAAGCCCTCCAACTCTCCGTCAAGATCGAATTCTTCCCCCTCTTCTTCGACGCGGGTACGTGGGGCAGCACGGGCTGGAACCTTCTCACCGGATCTTTTGGAACGACCTCGTCTGCCAGTGGGAGCTGAGGGTGCGGGAGCGGGGAGTTTGGAAGGGTTTGAGTCGGCCTGCGCTCTGTTCTTTCGACTCATGGTAGGAACGTTAGCAAGGGAAGATGAAGCGAGGAAAATTTTCCGTCCGCTTTTCTACTACTTACTTTGAGGGATAGGCGAAAACCGGCGACCATCGGAAGCGCACGCGGACGACGATAGTACGCGAACCATGCTTGAATGTTGAGGGTGTGCGCGAGGCGGGTGTTAAGGTTACGGAGCAAGGTGGATATGTACCGGCAGTGATCGGTTAGACATTATGAGCTGCGGTAACAAATAAAAGTACGTACAAAGTACTTGCGGCACCAGTCACTGATCCGGAATTGAATGAATGGGTTGATCCGAAGTGCTATTATATAACCTGATGGGGAAACGAGCCATAGCATCTCGGAGCGAAGCTCTCAGACTCTTGAAGCATGGGTCTCAAACTTAAGATCGTTGTGACAAAGTTAATAGAATTGGGTACAGTTCGTGCGACGGTATACAAAGAAAAGCTTCAGCCGAGAGTTCTGAAGAATCTGAACGACAACCACTAATAACCACTAATTGTCTCCGTGCGGCGTGGAGGGTCCACGACTATCATCTGCAGAAGGCTGTCGCGGGAGCGACTTGGGAACCTCACGTTCCCTTGCGTTCCTCGGCTTCTTGCGAGAACTTGAAGAGGAATCCGTAGCTGTATTTTTCCGCTTCCCCGACTCGTACCATTCCTGGTAACGCTGATACGCAGCTGTAAGAACAGCTGATTCGAAAGAGAGGAGGACGCTGTCCCAGGGAATGATTAGGGTGGTTGTTGATTGGCGTACGCGCTCAATGGACTGAGTGTCTCCACGGCTCCTCTCCATGATGAGCGCAAGCGACTCCTTGAGCTGCACGGAGGCATCACCGAGCAAACGATCGACATCTTCTATGTCTACAACTGGGTAAAGCGTCTATGAATTCATTAGCAAACAGTAAATTACATGGAATTGAAACTTACCCCACTTGCCGAGTGGTTGTCTCGACTGTTGACGTCGATGACAAGGGTGCCATCGGGGCGGCGGAGGTATACTTCGATATTGACGCGTGTGACCGAGATCCAATTGATCTGCTCCACGATAATGGGCCCCAACGTGCCCGCTGGTAGATCTGGAATGAAGTCATCATATTCCAAGAAGGGTTGGGAACGTAGTTTCAGAGCGTGTGTGCTTTCGCTGCTCGGAGATCGCCATTTGGGGGACTCCACGATGGTGATCAGGAAAGCAAGATCGACGCTGGGCATGGCGTCGACGAGTCGTTTGAGATGGGTGCGTGTGTCAGAGGAAGAGACGGTGAAGCATACTTCGCCGATCCATTTAGGGGTCTGACGAAGTCCTCGTGCGAAACGGGAATTGGCTTCGATTATCAGTTGGAAATCGGGGATTTTCACCGCCTGAGACCCATCCGACTTGCGATAGAAAAGGCCTGAGTTCAATAAGGTGTTGACGTTGTAGACAAATTGATCGTGGCCAATCTTGTTGGCGAAGGCTAAAATGATGCGGTTGAGAGCAGTCATAAACGCTTCATGCGCAGCGGAAGGTTTCATGACAAGGAGCTTTTCTTCTTCGTCGAGGTATTTCAATCTACGTGATAAATCGATTGGTTAGTTTTAGGTTCTTCCAATTCGGATGCAAGTTACTTCGTGTGAGATCGCGAGCGATCCTCTTCGAGTGCTGTCAAAAGTTCTGCGAACTCGTGGGGCGCTAAGTGCTTGACTTCCTGTCAGGATGAAGTTAGTAGGTCGCAGGTACGAAACGCGTAGGTAGCTAACTAACTTGTACTGTATCAAGGGACAGATTTGCGAGCAACAAGAGTAATTGATCTTGGATATCAGTTAGATAAGTATCGCGTAGCCGAATAATATCCGATGGTCCCAACCTGTTTTGTTATCTTGCGTATCGTGGGGATCACCCAATGTTTTCCCATCACCCAAGGGTTTGACAATTCTCTGCTCCTTCTTCTTTGTGGGCTTGCGTCGGCCAGCGTTGCCCTTGTTTTGAGATGGAGACTGGGTGCGCCGCAGATGTTTCCGTTTGCTTTCTGAGTGAACAAAACCTTGATTAGCAGAATGGAATGGCTGGAGAGGTAGAATGGGTTGGACCTATTCTGGTTTTCGAAGTAGTACGAGTAAGCATACTGTTACAGTCGGAATCCGAGCACCTCGTAGAGTACAAGTGGCACGACGACGAGCGAGTTAATACACTTGAAGTTATTTGTGATGTGGCATATGAAACAATGGGGTTTCAAACAAAGCAAGAATGGCAAATACCCCACACATGTGAGGGGGGGGGACTCCTGATTATTAATCTACGACAGCGGAGCTCATACGTAGATAGAGATAAGACTATAACATCAGAAAGTAGCATCCGAAGGGACAATCATTGAGCAAGGGATGCCTTGAGTAACAACAGGAGGGCGGGAGGCGGATGGGTTTCTGCGATGTGCCGAGCTGGTCGAGCTACAACATGCGTTCCTAACGGTGTGATAATCTGAGCAGACGGTGAGTTTCTCATTCAGTAGGAAAGGGGTCGTCAACCTTACCCTGGGTCGGGGTCGGTGCTTCTGCGATGGGCTCGGGGTGCAGCACTGCTGGAAGCGGTGCGTCGGGGCTTAGACTGACGCTGCGCAGGACGGGAGAGGCGATGAGCCTTATCATATCGAGGGATCAGACGTCCTCCACGCGCGACGTTACGATAACAATGATGCAAATGGAACCCACCTCACTGGCAATGCCCGAAATACCCATCCCGGCCTCAACGTGTGCTAGTAGTATTTACGTCGTTGGCGTTGTCTCCAATTGCAAGGTTGAACCGGCCAACGTCGTCAGTCCGTACTCCACCGTAGTGATCACTACCGATGGAAAATCCTCGTGTAAAATGAGCTGGGGCCTGGGGGATGACAATTTTAACTCGCCCGGGTCCCGCGGCCTAATTTTGCAAGGTTGAACGGGCCACGTCAGTCCATACTTCACCGTCGGTCCGCAGTGATCACTACGAATCGACGAGTGGAAAATCCCTTGTGTAATATGAGCTGGGGCCTGGGGAATGATAATACTAACTTACCAGCTGCCTAATTGTATCATTTGCGGGTGGGGACTGACCCGTTTGCCAGTCGAGACTGGTGTGGAAACTCGAACTGTAGTTTCCCACGGTTTGGCGAATCGAATGTTTTCATTGGTCGGGTTTGGTCGGTGGCAGTGGCAACCATTACCGGTTTTGGTCCCAAACTGGTAGTGAGACCGGAACTGTGGCAACACTATGTCCAGTCCCGGGCCTGATGTGGTTCGGTGGGAATAGAGATAGGCGTAGCGCGGGATGGGGAAAGTGAAGACGACGGCGGTGGTGCGTCGGGGGAAAATGGCGCACCCGG
>JBBPPQ010001028.1:0-10901 GCA_038092035.1 Leccinum disarticulatum | reverse complement strand
GGGAACGCCTGTGCCAAAAGGTTAATGCCAACGTTCAATGCTGAAGGGGAGGATGAGCTAAAGCTGTCAAAGATCTGTGTGACAGCGGCGTGTTTCCCATCGAGGGCTCCAAAATCGTGCGAGAAACCGGCGAGACCGATAGTATCGAGGCTGTCACAACACGTTCAACTATAGAAAAGATGGAAAAACGCAAAGCTTACGAGATGTAATTCATCCTTGACAAACGATTCAGCAAAATGTCGGTTAAAGTCAGCAGATGGGCCGCTCACCAGTTTTGTACTTCGATGACAGCGCTATCTCCACTGCTCGACTCGATGAGTGCATTCCAGGCACCTTTAGCCTAATGTGATGTGGCAGTTCATGAGATCGATGCCGATACAACGGAGGAGAGTGGGGCAGTACATGCCTTGTGCGCTGAGTCATAGTATATCGACGTCAACTTCCGAATCGCTGGAACACCGAAGGCAGGAGTCAACGACTTGCGTTGCCTAGCAAAACAATTCAACTCCCTCTTCGTCAGACCGGATTGAGCTCATACCTTTTGTGACTTTCTCCGTCAGCCCAAAAGAGACCCCGGCCGAACTGTTATGATGGCATCAAACATCAGAACTTGAGCCCGGAAGAAAATGGTTTTCAAGCTTTGACCTACCCCGTGTTCAAGAATCACCTTCGCCGCGGGGGTCCGAACATATGTCCAAGTATCCTTGGCATGAAAGTGGGCGATAGCCTTTGGATCACACAGGACGATACTACGGCTCCCCAGGGTGGAAGGCACTTCATATACTGCTCCGTACTTCTGAGCCCACGATTCATATACAGAGGATGGGTCGGCAACGCCAAAAGTCGTCTTTCCGACGCCATATACGAAGCTGGAACTCTCGGGGCCCTTGAGTCTGGTAGTGCGAATCCGCTGGCGCGACATGCGGATCAACTTGACGAATGCCCAGAGCGCAGTGCAAGCAACGACAGCGTTGAATGGAGAAAGAGAAGGGACATGCTGTAGAATTTTGTTGAATGATTCGGGAATATTCGCAGGGAACACCTCCATGGTTGAGAGATAATGGCCTTCAGGTAGGAGGATTAGTTTCTGTGTGTGGGGCTTGAACGAAGACTAGGAAGGAATGGTTTATATATTCTATGCTGCAGACCGTCGGTGATCTTTTGTTCGACCGTTCGCTTTCGAGGTTGAACGTGGCCGGTAATTTTCGTAGTCGACGATGCCGCGTCCGAGGAACAGCACAGTGAGTCATTCAAAGTCCACGAAACAGTCACTTAATAATAGCGGACCCGGCTGGATAGATACATAGTAAAAGATTTAGACAAGTAAAACGCGGCGATACTATGGATTTGAATTTGGACGAAAAAGGAAAACGCCTCAAGGGTCAACCAGTTGTGGGAAAAAACATGACCTGTGACTTCCTGTAGGCTGTGTCTACGGATGGGCCCTGAGTCAAGGCCTCAAGGCCCTAAGTCTCGACGAGCGCGTTGCACGCGACTTCGACATCAACGGATCCGGAAACATGTTCAACGGACAATCTGTGCGAGGCGTGTAAGAAGACGGTCAGGAATCAGGATGACGAAGAGTACAGCATTCGAGAAAGTGGGACTGGGTCAGCCGAGTTCTTTTCTTTTCTTTTCCTATGTGTATACGCGACCTGACAGGTTTGTGCTCATGTACTAACGGCAATCCTGTGATTGTCTAACCTAGTCTGTGGGGTGTACCGCAACGAAACATAGGGAGTGTCGGATGACACGATAAGTCGAGCGCAGTGCTCTCCGTGGCATAGTAGGTGACGACACGACGAGGTGTGGAGGGGGTGTGCGTGCATGCTCGTCGCAGCGAGGGCAACGGTGAGGACGAGGGCCTCCGGGCAGGAGGGGGTGTCTAACTAGGCCCGTTCGTGCTCGCGCTCGAGGACGCCGCGCGATCGTTCAGAGACCGTGCTGCGGGATCTCGACCGGGATTTCCACGATCCTGAATCGCCTCCACCCCCTCACTGCTGGGACTCGGGGATCTCAGTGATCCGGGCGACGGCGCACGCGCAGATCTCGCTGAGGGCGCCATCGAATTTGGTCTCTGGCGTGTCCTACGCACGTTCTTATTGATCGCTTGCTGTCCGCCCAACACCTGATACCATCCGTTCCCGTATATTGATCGTTTAAATCGGCAGTGATGACTGGCAAGTATTCACCAGGAAACGAAGGAAAGTCGAATGAGTCACCACATGATGAAGTCTGTGGGTCCGAGTCGTTTGCCGAGTTCGCAGAGGCACATGGGCTTCACAACTTTTTTTTCATGCTATTCATGGTGGCTCCATGTTAGAAGTTCTTTACTTGTAAGTACTATCGGTCGAGGACAACTTGAATGAAAAAGTGAAGAAATCAAACTCAAGCTGAGATGGAGAGTCACGCCCACGGTCTCACTGAGGGCCTGGATGCTTCTTTTTTAGCTCAACATTTTCGTTTCTTGGCATTTTCTTTGTGCAAAAACAAGTCTATCCGCTGTGCTTGCCGCAGCCCTGCAGACCGGCGGTTGACTGCTGCTGACTCTTTTGGTCATCGTGGTACACTTTGCTTTCGAGCTCATGAGGTTCGAGATATGTACTCTACCGAGACCGAGGGTGACTGCGGTGCCACTACGTAGCTGGCATTTCGAGTGGCCAGTCTGAAGCTGTGATACTTATGTAGAGATCTCCGGATGTATCAGACCATGCCTCGTATGATCAAGACGTGCCATTGATCCAGGCGTCATCGCCTTCAATGAATCATACTGAATCATACTAGTGAGTCATACAACTCATTTGGAGTCATTCCTCGAAGGAGGACAGCAGTGTTATTATGCAAAACGAGATTACCATACATATCTGCACAAAGCGAGAACAGTAATAGGATATCACCAATGGTCTGAGATTTGGACGTGTTACACCGATCATAATGAAAAACGAAAAAAATACCGAGATAACATGTGCATATGCAGAGATTTGAGAAAAAAAACGACAAACAGTCTTGGACCTTCATCCAACGTACGGTCTCACGCGAAGGGGCACCCGGGATGCTTCCTCACCAGCAACGCGCGGCCTCGGAAAGAACCCTCCGCCCATCTCGATCTTCGTATCCGGCCCATCGGGCAGCTCGATCACAAAGTTTTTGACGAGCACGGATAGCACGGCCTGCATGAGGATCAGAACCTTAACTCAACGACGGAAACAAACAGTGGCTTACCTTGAACTCGATGACTGCAAACGTTTTCCCAATGCACGCTCTCGGACCGTCCGCAAACGTGAGGAGATGGCGGTGTCCGACGATCTCTCTGGCTTTGCTCGGGATCCCGTTGTGACCGTGCTCGTCTTCGAGCCATCGGTCTGGTTTGAACGCCTTGGCGTCCTCGCCCCAGATGGAAATTGAAATATTGATAGTCGCTATTGGAACGACGACAGTAGTTCCTTTGGCGATGGTCAAATTCTGGACCAACTGGCCAGAACGCGTGCGAGCGGACTCCGCGAGAGGGATGATGTCGTCTTCCCCAGCCTACAAAGTATTCCGTGCAACGTCAGAGTGAAGGTCGAAATACATGTATGACGATGGACGCACTACACGAGTAGTCTGGAGGATCGGGGCGTGAATGCGAAGAATTTCGTGAACGACAGCGTCCAGGTAGGGAAGCCCATTGGTCAGTTGGTCGTACGTCGGATCCGAACCATGCTCCAGGAGTTCATTCCGTAGCTTGGTCTGGACCTCGGGGTTGCGTGACAGCTCGATCAGAGCCCACTGGGAATCGGAGGTGTAAGCGTTGGCATTTGAATTGCGTGAATGGTATTACCGTCAAGCTAACTGGTGTGCACATGAGTCACGAGCAATCTGTGGACGTAGGACAGGAACTCACTGGAGGTAGTCTCGTAACCTGCGAGAAGCAGAATTTTCATCTATAGTGAGATGTGAGAAAACACGAATACTCATCCACATTAATTGGCTCACCTGCGAAAGTATTTCTTCCTTTGATAAGTGGAACTCTGAGTCAGCGTCCTGCCCCTTAACTATTTTGTAGATGTGAATGACTCGTCCTGTTCCAGAAACGGAGAACATACTCAGCAACCCGATGACAGACTTCTCTTTTTCGCTGACCGAATCCATATCCAAGTCCTTCTTCATCCTGGCCAACAAAACATTCAGAATTTCCTCCATCGCATCGGTCAACTTCGACACCATCCTCCGGCGTCGCGTTGGTATCTTCATAAGAAATGGGAACACCTGCGCCAAAAGATTAATGCCGACGTTCAATGCTGAAGGGGAGGATGAGCTAAAGCTGTCAAAGATCTGTGTGACAGCGGCGTGTTTCCCATCGAGGGCTCCAAAATCGTGCGAGAAACCGGCGAGACCGATAGTATCGAGGCTGTCACAACACGTTGAACTATAGAAAAGATGGAAAAACGCAAAATTTACGAGATATAATTCATCCTTGACAAACGATTAAGCAAAATGTCGGTTACAGTCAGCAAATGGGCCGCTCACCAGTTTTGTACTTCGATGACAGCGCTATCTCCACTGCTCGACTCGATGAGGGCATTCCAGGCACCTTTAGCCTAAATGTGATGGGGTGGTTCATGAGATCAATGCAGATACGGAAGAGAGTAAGGTAGTACCTTGTGCGCCGAGTCATAGTATATCGGCGTCAACTTCCGAATCGCTGGAACACCGAATGCGGGAGTCAACGACTTGCGTTGCCTAGCAAAGCAATTCAGGTCCCTCTTCGTCACAGCGGATTGAGCTCATACCTTTTGTGACTTTCTCCGTCAGCCCAAAAGAGACCACGGCCGAACTGTCATGATGGCGTCAAACATCAGAACTTGAACGCGGAAGAAAATGATTTTCAAGCTTTGACCTACCCCTTGTTCAAGAGCCACCTTTGTCAGGGGAGTCCGAACATATGTCCAAGTATCCTTGGCGTGAAAGTGGGCGATAGCCTTTGGATCGCACAGGACGATTCTACGGCTCCCCAGGGTGGAAGGCACTTCATATACTGCTCCGTACTTCTGGGCCCACGATTCATATACAGAGGCTGGGTCAGCAACGCCAAAAGTCATCTTTCCGACGCCGTATACGAAGCTGGAACTCTCTGGGCCCTTGAGTCTGGTAGTGCGAATCCGCTGGCGCGACATGCGGATCAACTTGACGAATGCCCAGAGCGCAGTGCAAGCAACGACAGCGTTGAATGGAGAAAGAGAAGTGACATGCTGTAGAATCTTGTTGAATGATTCGGGAATATTTTCAGGGAATACCTCCATGGTTTAGAAACAATGGAGGTAGGAAAACTACTTGCTGTGTGAGGCTTGAACAAAGACTAGGAAGGAATGGTTTATAGTGTATACTGCGGACCGTCGGTGATCTTTTGTTCGACCGTTCGCTCTCGAGGTTGAACGTGGCCGATGATTTTCGTAGTCGACGATGCGGCGTCTAAGGAACAGCACTGTGAGTCGTTCAAAGTCCACGATGACATCACTTAATTATAGCGGACCCAGCTGGATAGATAAAAGATAAAACGCATGTGACACAATAATCACTGGGGCGTAACTGGGTAATAGTAATTACTATTTCCCACCCCACCTGTTATGTACTTGACGCTTATAACAAGATGTGAGTAATCTCAAGATCGACGACCCACCTCAAATATTTAAATTAGGCAGGAAGACCTCGTTTCGGTCCCTTGGCTGGGTCATTGGGAAACCGTGGGTCACCTTTGCCAACAGGGTGTGTGGATAGTAAGACCGTAATGAGACACATTGAACGAATGAACATTTCCGTCTTGCCCGATCCTGTTGCAGTGAACTAATGCTACGCCGTATCTACCTGCGACACGATCGCATTCGTGCCGATATGCCGATGGGAAAGCCGACGACGCAAATGTCACGGATAACGCCGAATCGTCGAACACCTCCAAAAGCTTGCTAATGAAAGCAGACTAGAGTGGCCAGTCTGAAGCCGTGATGCTTATGTAGAAATCGAATGTATCAGACCATGCCTCGCATGACGTGCCATGGGTCCAGGTGTCATCGCCTTCAACGAATCGTACTGAGTCATACTAGTACTAGTGAGCCATACCACTCATTTGGAGTCATTCCTCGAAGGGGGACGGCAGTGTTATTATGCACAACGAGATTACCATACATATCTGTACAAAGCGAGAACAGTAATAGGATATCACCAACGGTCTGAGATTCGGAGGTGTTACAATGTTCATTACAAAAAACGAAAACAAAGCGAGACAACATGTGTGCATATGCAGAGATTTAAGAGAAAAAAAAACGACGAACAGTCTCAGACCTTCATCCAACGTACGGCCTCACGCGAAGGGGTACCCGACAGGCTTCCTCACCAGCGACGCGCGGCCTCGGGAGGAACCCTCTGGCCATCTCGATCTTCGTATCTGGTCCATCGGGCAGCTCGATCACAAAGTTTTTGACAAGCACGGATAGCACGGCCTGCACGGAGATCAGAGCCCGACCTCAACAACGGAAACAAACAATGGCTTACCTTGAACTCGGTGACTGCAAATGTTTTCCCGATACACGTTCTCGGACCGTCCGCGAACGTGAGGAGATGACGGTGTCCCAGGATCTCTCTGGCCTTGGGCGTGATCCCGTTGTGACCGTGCTTGTCCTCGAGCCATCGGTCGGGTTTGAACGCCTTGGCGTCCTCGCCCCAGATGGAACTTAACGTATTGATGGCCGCTATTGGAACGACGACAGTAGTTCCTTTGGCGACGGACAGATTCTCGACCAACTGGCCAGAACGCGCGCGAGCGGGCTCAGCGAGAGGAATGATGTCGTCTTCCCCAGCCTACAAAGTATTCCGTGCAACGTCAGGGTGAGGGTAGAAATATATGTATGACGATAGACGCACTACACGAACAGTCTCACGGACTGGGGCGTGAATGCGGAGAATTTCGTGGACGACAGCGTCCAGGTAGAAAAGTCCGTTGGCAAGTTGGTCGTACGTCGGATCAGAACCATGCTCCAGGAGTTCATTTCGTAGCTTGGTCTGGACGTCCTGGTTGCGTGACAGCTCAATCAGAGCCCACTGGGAATCGGAGGTGTAAGCGCCGGCATTTGAATCGCGTGAATGGTATTACCGTCAAGCTAACTGGTGTGAACATGAGTCACGGGTAATCTGTGGACGTAGGACAGGAACTCACTGGAGGTAGTCTCGTAACCTGCGAGAAGCAGAACTTTCATCTATGGTGAAATGTGAGAAAACACCGATACTCGTCCACATTTAGCTCACCTGCGAGAGCATTTCTTCCCTTGACAAGTGGAACTCTGAGTCAGCGCCCTCCCCCTTGACTATTTTGTAGATGTGAATGACTCGTCCTGTTCCAGAAACGGAGAACATACTCAACAACCCGATGACAGATTTCTCTTTTTCGCCGACCGAATCCATATCCAAGTCCTTCTTCGTCCTGGCTAACAAAACATTCAGAATTTCCTCCATCGCACCGTTCAACTTCGTGACCATCCTCGAGCGCCGCGTGGGTAACCTCCCAAGAGATGGGAACGCCTGTGCCAAAAGATTAAGGCCAATGTTAAATGCTGCAGCGGAGGATGAGCTAAAGCTGTCGAAGATCTGGGTGACAGGGGCATGTTTCCCGTCGAGAGCTCCAAAGTCGTGCGAGAAACCGGCAAGACCGATAGTATCGAGGCTGTCACAATACGTTTAACTATAGAAAAGATGGAAAGACGCAAAGCTTACGAGATGTAATTCATCCTTGATAAACGATTCAGCAAAATGTCGGTTACAGTCAGCAGATGGGCCGCTCACCAGTTTTGTACTTCGATGACAGCACTATCTCCACTGCTAGACTCGATGAGGGCATTCCAGGCACCTTTAGCCTGATGTAGTGTGGCGGTTCATGAGATTGATGCCGATACAACGGCAGAGAGTGGGGCAGTACATACCTTGTGCGCCGAGTCATAGTATATCGGTGTCAACTTCCGAATCGCTGGAACACCGAAGGCGGGAGTCAACGACTTGCGTTGCCTAGCAAAACAATTCAGGTCCTCTTCATCACAGCGGACTGAGCTCGTACCTTTTGTGACTTTCACCGTCGGCCCAAAAGAGGCCGCGGCCGAACTATTATGATGGCATCAAACATCCAAGTCAGAATTTGATTGCGGATGAAAATGATTTTTCAAGCTTTGACCTACCCCTTGTTCAAGAGCCACCTTCGTCAGGGGAGTCCGAACATATGTCCAAGTATCCTTGGTGTGAAAGTGGGCGATAGCCTTTGGATCACACAGGACGATTCTACGGCTCCCCAGGGTGGAAGGTACTTCATATACTGCTCCGTACTCCTGAGCCCACGATTCATATACAGAGGATGGGTCGGCAACGCCGAACGTCAATTTTCCGACGCCGTATACGAAGCTGGAACTCTCGGGGCCCTTGAGTCTGGTAGTGCGAAGCCGCTGGCGCGACATGCGGATCAACTTGACGAATGCGAAGAGTGCAGTGCAAGCAACGACAGCGTTGAATGGAGAAAGAGAAGTGACATGTTGTAGAATCTTGTTGAGTGATTCGGGGATGTTTGTAGGGAATACCTCCATGGTTTAGAAATAATGGCTACAATGTAGGAGGATTAGTTGCTGCCGAGAGTCTGAGTGAGGTGTCAACAAAGACTATAGGAAGGAATGGTTTATATACTGTGAACTGCGGAAGTCGGTGATCTTTTGTTCGACCGAAATTCGTGACGTTAGAACGGGGCCGATAATTTTCGTAGTCGACGAGTCACGATCGTGCCGCCTTCGAGGAGCACAGTCAACTTTGTGTGGTTAGTCATTCAAAGTCCACGAAACAGTTCGGGCCGTGAGTGGGGTGAGTAAAATCGTATGACGTGCGTTGACCTGCCTGATGCAATGTGCCTCTATCCGTAATAGGATTTTGGCCGGCAACTCGGCAGGACATAGTCCGGAGTCCCGCTTCATCCAATCACAACTCGCTCATAACGCGGCATAGTGTCGGAACATGCATCGATTTGGCTGCCAGGAGTGGGTCAACCTTGCAAGCGACGCGGCTCTTCTGAGTCACAGCCTGGGTCGCATTATGAGCAAGCCACACCATTTGAACACAGCTTCTGATTCTTAGAAGAGGGCTCACAACTTGAACGTGTTCGGGCCGGCTTTGAGAGAGCACATCAGCGTCACGTAAAGACGCTGATTCTAGTGGGCAACTTGGAGGATCATCGATCATCCTCTACTATATACCGTACAATAACTTCGGCAGTCACACATGGTCACACCGTCAGAAAGGCACAGTTGGGCGGCAACCGTGACGATTCAGCGTGACTACAACTGTTTTTACATCTTCCTCATTTCTGCTTCGTTTGAACCCGTTTGAGCTCGGAAACCTTCAGAATACATATTAGATCTAATGTAGCAGTTTGAATGATGAGAAATGTGTGTATAATTGTGTATTACATGAAAGTGCCGAAACAGCATGACTAGAACCGCTTTGCTTTACGTGACACAAGTATCGATAAGTTCGAGAAAATCAGTAGTCTTTTTCGCTAGCTAACGACATTTAGCATCCTCTCTTTCAATTCTGACTCGTTTCCTCCTACTGCTACTCCTCCGACTTCTCCTCCGCCTCTCCGTTTCCGTTTCCGTTTCCACCTTCACCCTCCTGCACTGCTCCCACCAACCCAGCCTCCAACGCCATCCCGTAGAACCGACTCGTCTTATCCGCCAACAACACCCCAGGCTCGTCAAACTCGGCAACCTGTCCATGATCCAGAACTAACACCCGCGTCGACTCGATGATCGTGTGTAATCGGTGTCTGTTGCGTATGAGTTGTATGTTATATTTATATATCAAAAAAAGAACACGCACGCAATCGTCAAAATCGTGACGTCATCGAACAATGGCCCTCGAATGATGTCTTGAATCTCGCGGTCCGTGTCCAAGTCGACGGCCGATGTCGCTGTTTCGCTTTAGCATTCACATCCATAATTTTTTTTTCAGCGCGGAAACACACCTTCATCTAGAACGAGCACCTTGGACTGTCCACGTGCATGAGTTATTTGCCATCGTGAGTCAAGCAGCTACTCACCTTTCTCAACAACGCCCGCGCAAAACACAACAACTGCCTTTGTCCGGCCGACAACGAAGCACCACCTTCTTGAACAGGGGCATCGAGACCCTCGGGGAGACTGTCTATGTACGACTTTAGGTGGGCCTGCATGTACGTGAGTTATGGGCTCAGCAGACTGGTGAAGAAACAAATACATACATGCTCGAGCGCAGCCCAAATATCCACATCCTGATACTCGCCCACGGGATCGACGTTCTCCCGGAGCGTACCTTCAAACAAATCTGGACTCTGCGGGACGATCGAGATCGCCGAGCGTACTGTCGATGAAGTTGAGTGAATCAGATCGGCGTCACGTTCTGGAGCGACGTACAGTCATGCAGCCCGATCGTGCTAATGTCAATACCGTCTATATAAATCTTGCCAGACGTCGCTTCCAAGATTCGGAACAACGCAAGGAGGAGCTGGAGAGGGGAGGGGTTGAGAAGGAGCAAGATACCAGCTCCGATGACAAAAACTCACCGACGACTTTCCAGCACCGGTCCTCCCAACGATACCAATCTTTTCCTTCGGTTTCTAGTCGGTAGAACGTCAGAACACACGTCACATGTGCGGAAAAAGACACGCACGATCATCAACGAAATATCCTTCAACACTAAATCCAGTTCCGGTCGATACCTCATCGAATACTCGCTGTAACGAAGAGTCAGCCCGTTCACCCAAACGCACACCCGGCAAGACTCACCTGAACTCGACTTGACCAGCCCCAGGCCACCCAGTCGGCGGCTTCCGATCCATCAACTCGCGAGGCGCCTCGAGCGGC
>JBBPPQ010001027.1:0-10906 GCA_038092035.1 Leccinum disarticulatum | reverse complement strand
AAACTCATACTTTTTTGTCAAGGAATTAGACACAAAACCCTCAAAGAACCCAAAAAAAGGTAAAAGGTGCGGAGACTAATTAGTCACTCTCGGTCGCACCCGGGCGGTCTCCACTTTTCTCTGCACCACCACACATCATGTCAATTCTACCAGTGCATGTAATAATTCCAAATCCCACTGTGATAACTGTTGTAGCAAATAGCTTACAGGAACTGTATGAAAGTACCAAAGAGGAGCCTGATACTCAAAAGTAAATGAAGGGGTGCAAGTGGAACATGTCCCAGGGATCCTGCCATGGATCAGGTAAGGTGAAGACAAGAGATTCTGAGCTTAAAATAATGGCCTGGGGCCAGCATGATTCTGGTTGGAAAATGGGGGTCCAGAGCATGGGAAAGTGGACTGGAATGTTGGAAGCATGGGAGATGATGAGGTGAAGGGCAGGATGTGTAAAGGAAAGCAAGGCGAGGCCAACTTGAAGCAAAGTTGTAAGATGGCAAGGGGACATGCGTGCAAGGTGAAAGTGAGAGGTAAAATATATATATTCTTGCCTATAATAAAAAAAAACAGGCTTTTATAGTCATTGAGTCACAGTATGCTCGAGACTACAGAACTACAAAAGAAGACTAAGCAAACTGTAAATAAGACTAAAAAGGAAAGAGAAATAAAGATATAACAAAAACAGTGAGGGAAAAGTGGACTGGACCAGAACCAGACTCAGGCTGGTGGTGACTGTGACTCAGAAAGTCGTTGGACAGGAGTCAGACGGTGGACCAGACCTGCCAGATGAGTTGGGATACAAGTGGAAGTGATGGAACTGGTGGATGGGGGCTCCATACCTCTTCAGGGAGTGGCTGAGCTCCACAACAGTTCTCAAATCTATCATGTGATGCTTAACAGCATGAAGGTCATGCTGTATATCTCATCTGCAACTTTGACAACACAGCTCATCAATGCCAGTGTGCAGACTTTCTTTCTGACGAATCAACTTGAAACAGTAAGAGAAAGGATGCCCCTGACCATGTTTCCACACAACCTCCCTGAGGTAAGGAAAGGGAACAGGAGGGAGGAAAGAGAAGAGTTTAAGGGGATGCGAGAGGAGTTGCCAGGAAATGGGGGGGGGGGGGAGGGAGGAAAGAGAAGGGGGCAGGTGGGAGGGAGGGAAATGGGGCAGGTGGGAGGAAAGAGAAGAGGATGAGAGGGAGTTCAGGGAATGGAACAGGAGGGATATCAGAGGTGTTACACAAAGCGTCAAGTTGTATCATTGAGGATCTCACTAAGAGTCATGTTGAGACGGATACAGGAAGGAGTCTCTCTACCTTAATGATCACACTTAAGGGCTCGAGGTGGCTTTGGATACTGACACTGATATTGCACTGGAGGAAAAAGCGAAAGAGGAGGTACTGGCAACATTAAATGCTGCCACGGCTTCTAGTATTGGGCGGCAAGCCGTTGAAGAGCGTTGCAGTTGAATGTCTCCTTAAGCCCGCTTCCCTTGTCCCCACAATAGTAAGTACTACACCAAACTATTACAAAGACATCCTTGGCTTAATTCCATTCAGAATGCATTCACCGAGCGTCTGTCGCAACTAGGTTTTTCTATATATCCTACCCTAGTAGTGGATCTGTTGCACGAGTTTGATTTAGGAGTGCTGAAGTTGATTCTCAAACACCTATTTCACATTGTCTATGCAGTCGCCCCTCAAGGCCTTGATCGTTTAAATGAAAGGTACGGAGCATCGTCCATTTCATCCTTACAGGAAGTTCAGCATTTTACCTATAGATTTACGATGATCCCACCATTCGGACCAGCCATGCATCGGTTCCCTGACAACGTTGCCAATACTACCCAACGGCCTGCAAGACACTTTGCGCAGGTTTTACAGGTAAGAATCATAACACCGGATTCAGGAAATGCTGAAATGTAAAGAATTGCAGTGTGCATTGCCCATGTTTGAGGGGTTGCTCCCGCCCGAGCACGAGCCTGAGGCTCTGAGTCATCCAGTCGTCTGATCTCACAGTTGAAACTTATAGAGGCAAGTATTCCCTTATAACAGAGTAATCAGTAACTGAGTTCTTATTCAGCTATTGGATCGGGCAACAATTCAAGAGTTCTTTGCTTGGTTGAAACAGGTGACGACTTTGAGGCCGAGTCGGAGATCCAGTACCAAAACCATCTGCTGTTTAGTACGTCTTTCAGACCTTAAGTAATTGATAGCACGTTGACTGTAAAACTCATAGATATTCACTAAGCGGCTGGAGATGGAGAGTAGGGCACAGAAGGATGAAGCACACTAAGCAAAGCAAAAGCACACAAAATTGGAGTCGTAAGTAGCTTCGCTTACGGAGGAGATCCATCACTTAGTAGGCATTCATTAATCAATAAACTGCCTACTAAGTGTTTTATAGAAATGTGGTGTCATTTTTCCTGTTTTGCTTCGTTTCTTGCTTGATGATAGAGCAAGAACATCATCAAGTCAGCATTGTCTGTCAAGTAGACAGAGCTTGTTCAAGGACAGACACCCACAGACGCAGCAGCAAACATACTTCAATGGTTGTCTGAACTCCCAACGTCTGCATGCATGCCAGTTGAATTACTCAACCTGGATGCAGTTTAGCTCCTATGTCTTGGAACTTCCAGCAATCTTGCCTGGCAGGCAGGAAACCGTGCGGCACATATGGCCGAATACAAGCATATCCATTCCGCTATCAACAACCTACCACAGTCTCATTTGCAAGAAAACATCCAAACTCTTTTTTACGTTCAATTGTGGATATGCAGAACTTTGTGGTGTAGAAGTAGTCGAAGAGCAGCACTACTAGTGTATAGATCAGACTCTCCTACTCATTTGCCAGTCAGTCATTCTATAGATCCTACCTAGTAGTGTTGGTCCAGCCACAAACCAAACAACTATGATAGAACTGAGTGCAATGGTTTCTATTGAGAAGACCTCATCCAGTCTTCTGATTTCATGGTTGAGACATACCATGACAAAGGTAAGTATTCTCTCAGAATAGAGTAGTTAATAATTGGAATATCATCCAGCTATTGGATCAGCCAATGATTCAAAAGTTCTTTATGTAGTCAAAAATGGTGACAACTCAGAGATCCATTACTGGAATCACCCACTTTCCAGTATGTCATTCAGAGCTTAACTAACTAATTGACAGTATATTGACTACAAACTGTGAGATGTTTGCTGAATGGTTCTCTGAAGCAGAGGACAACTTTACAAGTCATCTGGAGATAGACTCAGAGACCAAGCACAAAAAGATAATGCATGCAAAGAAAAGTAAAGCATCATAAGATTGAATTCACAAAAAGTTTTGCTTACAGAGGAGCTCCATGGCTTGGTAAGCATTGATTGATTAATAAATTGTCTACTAATTGTTTTATAGAAATGTGATGTTGTTTCTCCGATATCTGTTTGCTTCTTGCTTTATGATAGCAAGAACATCATTAAATCTGCATTGGCTGTCAAGTGGATGGATCATGTTCAAGGATGGACACCAATGGAAATGGATGCAGTGGAAAGCATACTTGAATAGCTTTCCAACCGGGACCACTATTTGCACGGATGCCAGTTGAGTTACTCAACCTGGATGTGGTTTATTTTTTATGTGTCAGAACATCAAACAACCTTGTCCAGCAGGCAGGAAACTATGCAGCATATATGGCCAGATACAAATATATTTATACTGCTATCAATAAAGAGTATATAGATTTTCTTGCAATTGTGACTGGGGAAGGTCTGGATGTTTACATCCTCTCACTGGTGCTTTCAACTTAAGACTGAAAGAAGAGCTCATTAGCTCTAAGTAAAGTATCTGCACACCAACAATGCCCAGAGGAGCTTGGAGAACGCTCAGGAGCCAATGGATCTAGCTTGTTGACAACTCAAACAACAGGCTTACCACCTGTTCTGTATGTACCCACAGCAGAATTCCAACATCCTTGTTTTGACTCAACATGGAAACTCAAGTCTACAGACTCCCCTCAGGCTGCCAGTGCTGTCAGTCCACCGCACCTGAAGTGACTTCCGTGGCCTGCCAATGGATTGTGTAACCCCCTCCAGGGCCCTCCTCAATAGTGTCAAAACTGAATAGTAGGCAAGAAAGATGGATTTTGTAGTGTAGTAATTCATCAAGAATGTCACATCTGCATATTGATATTTGGTGTGAAGTGGACAAGCTCTCTCAGGATGCAGTGCATGATGTATCTTTTGACTTCCACATGGTTTTCCCATGATCATGAGTTGCCTTGACATATTGGGGACATAGGCCAGGTCTTGGATGAGCGAAAAGTTAAAATTAGTTGATATTGGTGGTTCCGGCGAGAGGATCATTTTGTCGACCCATTTCCAAATGAGAGAGAGGTAGGTGAATGCGACGCCTTGGAGCTTCAAGCGAGTTAGTTTGGATCTGATATGGTAAGGGGGGATTCAGAAAGACCTTACTAGGAATCAGTGTTTTTTAGTAGAAGTCTCAGGCTAACTGTAACCAGAGATGGTATAGGTATAGACATAAAGCCAAGTATGGCTAGAGGGTGCAACACATATACTTAGATGTGTGGTGGCCACAATCTTTAAGCTCGGCAAGTAGCAGATAGCCGAGGTATCATGATACAACTTTGTGGGAGAAGAGTTCGGCTAGAAAGTTTGATCCGGTGCCTGGTCACAGCATAGAGACTTTCTGTGTGATGGTGAAGTCTGGAATGCATTCCTTGGCTGGATTGAGTGCATGTGTCTGGGTTCATCTCAGCCCAATATCCAGAATCTTCCACTAGTATGTAGTTTTGATGTTCATTTGTTTAATGAGTACCAAATTTCACAATAGTTTGCTTTGACATTGAAGCGCAACTTTGGTATATAAATGGTGGAAACATTATGGAATTTGGAATCCCATGCCAGTACCTCAAAGAGTCTCACCTATATGGTGTCTGCTCTGCAGGTTCCAGAAGAGCACTGTGGGTTGCTCAAAGTGCAGTATATCACTACAGGCTCTTCACAGTGACATACCCCTCTCCAGCCTGAGGTAAGTATCAACATTCACTTGTTTTTTCAAATTCTGACATTATATCTATGCTGGCTCTATGAAACAGAAGAACACCTATGAGATGAAAACCATCTACATCGCTGTCCATTTTTCTATTATAAACACATCAGAATCCTGGAGCATGCTGGGCAGCAGGTTCACATCCCCCCTGGTCACCCTGATTCAAGAATGCAACAGTTTGATTACATTCACTTTGGCATCCAGGTTAACCTATACTGACAGGCACATTTTGATTGACACTACGCATACCATGCCAATCACAAGGTGCAGAACAATTAGTTGCTGTTTTTTGCCTTGTTCTCTAACATACCATATTATGTAGGAGTGAAATGGGAATCCCAGTTCCAATGTGAAAGTCCCATAGCATTATTGAACCTTGATAATCTTTATTCTTTAGCATGACTATGCTTTCGATGGCATAATAAACTCGGTTAAGACCAGTTATAGAAAGATAGAAGTGTATGAATAGCACACTACACTTTCAACATGCAACAGCCAGTATCAAGCAGACTTCTGTCAGGTCTTCTGATCTCATGGTTGAGATGTTCCAAGGTAAGTATAGTATTCCAACCTCAGAATAGAATAATCAATAATTGGGATATCATCTAGGTATTGATTCAGTTGAAGAGCCCAAAAATTCTTTGTGCAGTTGAAACTAGTGATGACTTGGAGATCTATTACTGGAGTGATCCACTTTTTAGTATGTAATTCAGAGCTTAACTAATTTACTAATTGACAGCACATTGACTGCAAATTCAGAGATGTTTGTTAAACAGCTCTCTGAAGTAGAGCAAACTTTACAGCTTCATCCTTTTGTGCTCTAGTCTCAGAGACTAGGGTGCAAAAGGATGAAGTGAAAACAACATGAGATTAGAGTCCCAAACAGTATCACTTACAATTATTTGATCAACAAAATTGTTTGCTACTAATTGTTTCATAGAAATTTGACTTTGTTTTTCCAATATCTCTCCACTTCCTGCTTGATGATAGCAAGAACATCATCAAATCTGCATTGTCTGCCAAGTGGATGGACCTTGTCCAAGGATGGACACCAATGGATGCAACAGAAAACATCTTTAAGTGGCTTTCCAACCTGTCACTGTCTGTACAGTCCTTTTTAAGTTAAGTCTCAACCAGCATCCATTGCTAGTGTGCTGCATGGATGCCAGTTGGCCACACATTGGCTGCTGCTTGTCATTGTCTGCTGGACATGCCAGCATCATGCCCCGAGTTATGCTACCTAGGAGATAGCTCCATGAAGGAGAATAGGTGCACCTTTTGCAGGGCATCATGCATGTAGGGACCCCCAGGCTGCCTGCTTTGTTTTATGTCCTCCCTGACTGCTGGGGCACTGTAAAGTTACTTAATTAGATGTGGTTTATTTTTTGTGTACAGGAACATCAAACAACCTTGCCCAGCAGGCAGGAAATCATACACTGGCAGCCCATATAAGCACATCTATGCTGCTATCAATAACCTCCCCTAGTTACAGCTTGAGTTGCAAGAAGACTTGCATACTCTCTTTACATTTAATTGTGGATATGTGGGGGCTTTGTGTGGAACTAGCATTAGGGTGGTCAAGGAGTAGTGTACAGATAATCCTATCCTTTTTTGGAATCACAACTCAGAGAGTGGCACAAGAGGCAGTGCCAGATGCCATACATGAGAACATGCTAGTAATAGCCTGGTCCAATTAGTATAAATTTTCTCTATCTACACACAGAATGGGACAGCCTTGCATAAGTTTTCCTGGTTAACTACCATCAGTATAATACAGATAAACTATCACACCATGTGACAGGCTAAATAAACAAGGCATTTAAACTGTCACATGGTATGATAGTTTAGAATCTGGTTTGTTTAGCCTATTACATTGTGTAACAATTTACCTAAATACTACCTTCAAACCTTTAAGAATGAGTTGGTAGATGTGACAGTGAACCATTCAGCTCTTTTATGCTTGGGGGATATTGTCAAGCGTGACTGACTCTGCTTCAGATTCGCTTGAAGGTTCCCACTTCATACGTTCCAACAATTCTAGTTGCTAAATCAAGTGTCATACCACCCCTTTGGATTGAACATCTATTGCAAACATGAGGCAAGTCAGTCTCAGAAGATAGATACTGAGAAACATGGAGATTGTCTGTGCACAGTTTCAAAATTACCTCCACTTCAATGGATTCTCCATGCAGCTTACTTTCATACTCAGCAGGATGAATGAAAATCCTGTTGCTCTCAAAGACCTCAGGCCCTTGCACAATGACATCATCCACATGGTTCCATGCTATGCTCTCATACTGAGATTCAGGGTTAGAAATATTATCATAAGCCCATTTCTTCCAACCTATGAAAAGAATAGACTGGCAAAGATATATAATAACATGCTAGTAACAGGATATAATTAGTACAAATTTTTCTAATCCACAAACAGCATGGGACAGTGTTGCATAATTTTTCCTGGTGAATAGCTGTGTCATATTACACCTTGTAACAGGCTAAACAAACCAGGTTAAACTATCACACTATATGACAGTCTAGACATCTTGCCTTGTTTATTTAGCCTGTCACATGGTGCGATAGTTTACCTGTATCATATTGTGACATGATGGATTGTTAACTGTTAACCAGGAAAACTTATACAAGGCCGATGATCCCATGCTGTTTGTAGATAGGGAAAATTTGAACTAATTGGACCCTGTTACTAGCATGTTCTTATGTGTGACATCACAGGCTGGCAATGCCTCTTGTGTTAATTGTGGATATGTGGGGCTTCAGCCCCCTTTGGGGGATATAGTATGCTGTATCAATTGCCCAAAATTGGATATGTTGTGGGTGTTATGGTTGTGTGGGAATACACGCTCAAAGTGCTTATGTAATCGCAAAAAAATAACATGTACTGTATTGGACTATGTTTTTATGTCAATGAAAATTTTATTGCCTACATACATGAGGAGAAAATCTACAAATGAGTGATGTGGCATCATTCAAATTGCAAGTAGCTTTGCATAACAGTAGTAAAACCTCCAGTTACAATTTAATGCATCATTTTTACAGGGACAGGTGAAGTACAACCAGACAAATCCAACAAATAGATTTTAGTCCATATCCTTCCAACCACCATCTGGCAACAGGCAAATGCCTCATTCGGCCAACCACTGTCTCCAGACTTGCATCTTACCCACAACCCCATACACCAGTTTCTTGAGCCTGAGCATGGTGACTCAGTTCCTTGGGACCCTTCCTCACTGGCAGCCAGTGTACATCTCTGATGCACACAATCTTTAGCAAGGGCACTGAAGGGAGTAACATCTCCAAGGCTCTGCAGAAATCATGAATTAATGGTATTATTGCTGGTCTGAAATCTGCAGCATCCAAGTCAGTGACAGTGAATGACAGTGATAGAAGGTACCAAAACTGGCACTGAATCTCAAGGGAGAGGTGGCAGAGATTGGGGCAAGTGGGAACAGAGTGCATAGATATTAGAGATGGATAGAGGCCCGAGGGTAGGCGAGGATTTTGGGGTGAAGAGCGAGAATGTTAAACACGTGCCATGCACAGCAAGGAAGCATGTTGAAAAAGCTCTTGGGTACAGGACATTGTCATATGTGAGACATAAAACCTTCAGCCGCATTCAATAAAACATACAATAGAGAAGACGAGGGTGGCATAGATGTCAGGGTCAAGGTATCATGCAGACGAGGGAGTTTTAGTTTCACGGATCCACATCTACTGGCTCCTGGAATTTCAGGTGCGCAAGTGTACGCGTCGTGACATTGCTAAGTCACTTTTTTTCTATGCTATGTATCTACTATATCAAAAGAAGAGTACTGGTGCAACCAGGTAACGGAGGTGACAGCGCTCCATTTGGGCTCCAGGAGCGGGTCGCGCCGCACGTTTTTCAAAGCCATTGGCATGCAATGACACATCCTCGCCTGATGTAATGTACTTGCGGTTGCTTGCTGGCTTTACGTTCAGGGTGACCATCGTCAGCGCTCCTCCTGCTATTCTTGCATGCGATGGGGCTCTCGGTACCTGCATGGCAGCATGCGCCACCATTGCACTCTTCTTGAGAACTTGAGGCTCATTGAAAGTGTCTCCCCACGCTTGCCCTTCACTTGCTGTGACCTGACCAATGATCTGCGCCAGACAAAAGAGTGAGTGGGAAACGAATATATAAATCACCACGAAATCATTACAACACGGATACATGAGAATGTATCACCAGGCAGCTCGTGTAAGTGTTTATGCCAATACACTTGCTTTACATCTTGGTTAAGACACATGAGACGTGATGCAGCCGAGACGACACCATGACACTCACCAGCGACTTCCAGACAGCGTCCAAAATGTTTTTGGGTGGCTCCTCTGGGGTCTCGTCGGCCTCAATATGTGCAATACCGCTCTGGATGCAGTTGACCACGCAGAACTCAATAGACAGGCATTAATGATCTGTCGCGCAATGAATACCTGCGGTGATTTAGGTGATGTCATTACATACCGAAGGGAGATATTTAATTCATTTTGTATTGCTATGACGAATGGCGAAGCCGCGGTGCCATTTGCGAGCACCAGTTGCAAGTGGTTGGAAGGGATGAGTAGACCGATCACGAAAGTGATTCTTGGTATATGCAGCTGCGATCTGGGAAAGTGAATAGACGGACGGGGCGGGAATCGAGAGATTCAACTTACAGCAATGATCTCAGCGCCAATGAAAGAGAAAGCGGCGTTCTGAAGGGAAGCCCACCACCCAAGGAACCGGCCGGTTACGCCGGAGATGCCTTTATATTGAACAAAGGGACCTGGCCCGGGGTTGATCCAGTAGCGAGAACCGATACGATCGTGGTCGGGACCACCTCCAAGGTCAAGGATAATGCCCAATATGATGAGACCAGTGATACTGAACACCTTGATGGAACTAGGCAGTGAATTGGTGAGTAGGAACAATAAAGGATCGATTGATTACCCACGCGAACATAAACTCGGCCTCCCCATAGGCACCAGCACCGAGCATGTTGATAGTGATGACGACAATCATACAAGTGAACACCCAGACTGCACTGTTGACATGCGGGTGCCAGTAATTTATCAGGAGAGCAGCAGCGGATAACTCGGCTGGAACATGTATGCGATCCCTTGCCAGTGACAGGACAAAGAGGGCTAATACATACCAGGCGCTAGGGATGCAAGTCAGACAGCGAAATCAGGATCAAATTAGGATCAAACGCACCAGCGATGGTCGATTTGTACCAGTAATTCCAACCCATGGCAAATGACAACGCTGGGTTGACCAAGCGTTCTGCAAGCCTGATATGACCACCCGCGATGGGTAAATATGCGACCATTTCGCCCAACGATACCTTGTGGGGGACTGTCAAAAAGAATACCTCGGGAGACAGAACGACTTACCATGACCGCCATCGTAATTGTGCCCATGGTCACATAACCGAGCAAAAGACCGACGGGTCCACCATTCGCGAGGGAGTTGGCGGTTCCGATGAAAAGACCTGTGCCAATGACACCGCCTATACTCGAGGGACATTAGGATGGAGGGGAAGTAGAAGGGGGATAGGGTATACCTGATCATGGCCACATGTCGACTTTTGAGCTGCCTATGGAGCTTTTGCGGCTGAGCCGAGGTAGCAAACTCTTCGTCTTTCAAGGAGCCTTTGGAAGAGTTCCGAGCCTTGTAATCATTTTTCTCGGAGGCCATCTTCAAACACCGAGAAAGAGAGGTGGAGAACGAGGCAGAACGAGGTCATGGGTGGAGGTTACTACTTATAATTGAGACGTTCGATCGGTGCAACTCGGAATCTCGAATCTTCAACTGAAAAAGGTTTAGCCTCGGCGAGTCGGG
>JBBPPQ010001026.1:0-10913 GCA_038092035.1 Leccinum disarticulatum | reverse complement strand
AGCCAGCGGTAAGCAAGAACTGCTTGAGGGTATATTCGTGAGCACTATCAGCGGCGGCTCCAACCGACAGTTGGACTCGAAAGGTAAGGTGAGCGAGCGTCAGACTGTCGGCTGAGACGACGTACAACCTGAAGGTTTGCCGTTGCGTAGATTCCAACGAGTTGGATACATGCCTCCTGATAAACTAATATTAGCGCTATGGAAAAGCCTAGTCACGTTGTCAGCCTATGAAAATCAGTCAGGGGCTGTGCATGCTGAGAAATGGCAATGGAATGACGCTGACACGATCGAAGTATGCTTTCTTCCCTGTGACTTTGGCGAGATATTCGTATTCTATCTGGAAAGAAGCTATTTCTGCGAGCATGCCAGGGAGGGATTGTAAATGAGAGTTCGCAGTAGAACTTGAGAGCATGACGATAAGAAACCGCAAGTAATGGATGTGGACTTTGCGCACTTGTAAGTGTTTACGGCAAACAAGGGGAATCCGGGGCGTGTATCAAAGGCGGGTGAAAGCTTGGTTGCGAGTTCATCTGCTTTGTGTAACAAGATGTCGTTACCAGAAAGTGCGTAAGCGGACAAGAGACCGCCCAGATAACGGATGACGGTTTCAAAGAAAGGCACATTCGTATTCTATGGGAATGAGCCGGCCATGCAAAACAAGCACTTTGAAGAAACATACAGAGGGCAATGAAAAGTTGGTGGCCTTTATCATGGGCATGGCACGCATATATTCGTCCTCTAGGCCCATAATGAGCATGGTATCCAGGGAATCGATGACTGTCACGCCCCAACCGTTGAAGCTAACGTCATCCGAGTCAGCGCAAAGAGCGAGACATTTTGTATAGCGCATACTTGTTGATGCTGTCGTTGGAGACAGATAGCAGTTCATCATGGGGGAAAGCATGACGCTCGTAGCCGTGATAGGCGTGTAAGAACGCATCCTTTACCTGGCCAGCCCTGTCCGCCCATATTTCTGGTGACTCGGAGGGCCAAAAAAAGACTTGCTCCTGCGTCCGACTGTTCTTCAGATAAGCGTAATAGAGCGTCCACAACGCGATTGTGAATACCAACACGAACGCGACGTGCCGGATAGTGACACGACGAGGAGCCATAAGAAAGGGGGGGGTGAGCTGAGTTCAAATTCAAACAAGGAAATTCAAAGACCCCCCAATTCCCCTTCTTACTGCAATTTAATGTCTAGCTTTAACAAGGTCGTCAAGTTGGCCTGCAAGCCAAAGCCGGCCCCTCCAAAGCCAAAGGTACGCTGACTAGACTTTTCAATAGCTCTCTCCTTGACTTTTGCTAGTATCTCGATCCCATCATAGCCGCGACCTGGTCCGAGGACGGCGCCGTTCACGATGTCTGCAAAGCACTCGTTCCTCGTCTCCGCGAACCGAATGCCATAGTGCGCAACGAGTCCAATCAACACAATTCCTTCCCTCACTTGTATTCGCATAGGTCGTCTTCAAGGCCTTGATCGTACTGCATACCATGATTCGCAACGGTGCAACCGACAACGTCCTCTCACACCTCTCTTCTTCAGAAGTTCTCCGTTTGCGCAATGTTTCTGCCGGAAACTGGGAAGGTGATCCGACTCGCCGCTGGTACCAACCATACACCCGCTTACCATTGTCGTCGTAGGTTACAATGCTCCCCAGAACATGCAACACTACGCGCTATATCTCGAGTCTCGTATACGAGCATACAGGGAATTGAAACACGATGCGATCAGAGTACAGGCAGAGACAAACCGTGACATGCGCGTCAACAACTCCATCGAGGAAGACATGGCCTACACCACCGCACCGCCTTCCAAAGCATCATCCACCAAATCCAAACTTCCTCAGAGAAGCAAGACAATCATGGGTCGCAAACTCCGTGTAATGACGGTCGAAAAGGGCCTCCTTAGGGAAACAAAGACGGTACAAACAATGATCGATTCCCTTGTGGAGTGTCGGGTAAGTCCCAGCCAGATAGATTGTCTTTCGCTGTCTAATGAGACACTTGCGTTCAGTTCTATCTGGATGACCTCGAAGATGAACTTACCATCACTGCTCTGAGGATGCTTGTCAAGGATCTCCTCATCCTATTTCAGGCGGGCAACGAGGGCGTGATTAACGTGCTTGGTGAGGAGTGTCATCCATAGATTGACCGTGCCGTATCCAATGATCCCCAGAACATTACTTTGAGATGTCAAGATATGATGCAGAAGAAGCCTTGAGCATCTATCGTAATTTCTGCGGTCAAACCGAACGGGTCGTTGAATACCTTGGTGTCGCAAAGAAACTACAGAATCTCTTAAACGTTCCAATACCAAACTTGAAGCATGTGAGTAGCAACGGCCATTTTACCCGCTAAAACCGTTCTTATGGAATCACAGGCTCCAGTTTCGCTGGCAAATTCCCTCCAAGAGTATCTCAACGACCCAAATTTTGAACAGAATAGGGTCGAGTACAGATCAGGAAAAGCGGGAAACAGCAGCAATTCCAACGATCGCAAACATCCCGCTCATGCAACAAAAGGTACCATGCTCGTCGATGATGTGTCCCTCAATTCTGACTTGATCGTATTCAAGATACTCCTACCACATCGAACTCGACGTCTCCCACCACATCAGCCAAAACACCACCTCCACCTCCTGGTACTACCAGCAAGCCTGATGCCAATCGTGCTATGGCAGACTTTTTCAACTCCATCGAAGAGGAACAAACACCTATTTTCAACCCCACTGCTAGCAGGCGAGTTTCGTGTCAATGCGGCTGATCTAATTGTAACAGAATTTGCAGCTCTACTGGCGATCATTTCCAGCAGCAGGCAGTACACAATCCTTTCGTCCAGCGACAATTGACCGGTGCCTTCATTTCTCAGCCATTTGGTGCACAAGTGCAGGTCCAATCTACAGCCTTTCCCCCTTCTATGCCTTTCCAGTTTGTACAGCAGCCGCATTCGACGCTGCCACTGTCATCCTCCCACACCAATGGCTTTACTGTTCCGTCACAGCAGGCATCCCAGCACCGGCCATTCTCGACATTCATTCCCACACAAGCCACTGGTTTGCAATCTAGCTCAACTGTCGCATTTCTGCAACCTCAACCCACCGGCGTCAATCCCTTCAGACAAAGCATGCTCCTTCCGCATGCAACTGGAATGCCTATGCTGAACGACAACGGGATTCCACCGATGCCTCCACCGCCTCTGCCTCAACCAGATCCCCTCTTCGGAATGTCACGCGATCTACAATCGCAGCCGACTGGACAGCTTTGGCAGGTTCGACAACCGACGCTTTCGAGTGCTCAATTTGGGCAAAACGGGCCCTCATCGGAGGTTCCTGCGCGACCTGCATCCACACCACTTACCGGTGCTCCTATGGCGCAGCCTGTAAAATCGCACCAGACAGGCTCACGCAATCCATTCGGCGTTCCGGTTACTCCCGCCCCGCCTGTTCCAAAGCCACCAACTCTTTTGGAGCTCTCCATGGGTTTCGGGCGGTCAGCCGAATTGCAGTCCACTGCCATCAGTTCCGCGGCACAAAACCCCCTAGGTGGTGATCCTGACCATTTTGGTTCGCATCCTTTGAATCCTCTTACTTCGGATTCACTTTTTTCTTCTCACATTTCACAACCAACCAATGTAGCCACTTCTTCGTATACTCCCTCCATCCCTGTGGCCGCACCTATTAAGCCTCAGATTACTGGTTTCGGTGGGGTAAAGCCGTTCAAACCCACTTCCAGCTTTGGTGCTTCGCTGCTGGAGTCTCTCCCCCCGATACCTCAATCTGGCACTACAACACCCACTCCGAATGCACAAACGGCTAACCATTCGCCTAATTCCTCGTTACCTACGAACCAACCAACGGGCTTACACCTAGGCTCGCCACAGAGGGCAATCGGAGGTTACGGACCGGGCGTTGGTCTCCGGCCGCAGGCTACTGGTCTCGGAGCTGCGAACCCGTTTCGGGCAACAATGTTTGCTACAACATCTGCTCCCTCTGCTGGAAATGCATTCGTGTCCTCTGCATCGACACCACCGTTCGGAGTGCTGAGCAATGCGACTGGTGTCTTGCCTGCGTTTGGACCTGCATTCGGCACTAGTGCATTCAGTCCTTCAGTCCGTCAAGACAACTCGAATATTCAGCAGCAAAATGCGGGAGCCACCTTGATATAGCCTTTTTCCTTTTTTTTTCTTTATAATATTATCATGTTCACATCACCTTGCTATCACATTGCGGCTCTTTAGATAGCTCTTGTATTCACGAGATCATGTTTGACTTGCGGATTTCAATTCAAATTTGAGGACTGTTTTTTTTTTCTTTTTTTCCGGAGCCATGTTCAATCCAATTCAATGTAATCTAAGTAAGGTACCTATTTGCACTCTATTGCATACTCGGGAAATGCTGACGGTATTGGCCTAAACCTTGCTTGCGGTTCAAGTTGCGGAAGGAGCAGTGAGTGCCAGTGACTCGGACTTCAATGAATGAGAAGTAATTGCTGGGGCTCCCTGTCGACCCATGGTCTAAAAATATTGAAATGCTTTGCAATATTATAATCATAGGAAAAGAAAAAAAAGGAAGACTTCAATGTTCACAGATGCACATGTGAGATTATCGGAAATTTGGTCTTTCCCAGGTTCCGCGAGCCGAGAAGCGCTGCAGGGTTTGGTGTTGGTGCCCAGAAAATCCCACCCAGGGTGGTAGTTATCTACCATATTGATGACAATACTACCTCACTCTCACCCTGCCATTGCCCCTCATTTGCTGGCTGCCCTCAAATGCAACTTGAAACGGGAACAGGAACTTAACAAGTGTTCCTCACCACCCTTACTACCCATCCATCATGTTCGCCCTCGCCCACCGTGGGTTGTCACAAAGCAAGTAGTACTTTGTCTGTGATGAAGAACATGATGGAGCAGTTGGGGGCATGATAGAGTCACGGGGATGCGTCACACTGACACATCACATTGTTGGTGTTTTGATGAATTTCGTGAGGGGTTAAAGGAGGTGAGACACATTTGCAGTGTGTTGAAGCCTCATCCAGGTGTGTTGAGCCGTTTTGATTCCAGTGTGTATGGCCCTAGGCTGATAGATTGCACAGATGACTTGAATCTGTGCATGGCGCATGTCAAGTCTGGGCCCTGGTGAATGTCAAACAGAGGTCCGACACGAAGAACAGAAGGAAGAGGACTTTGGCACAGACATATGTGTGACTGTTGTGCCCTTCAAGTTGTTGAGTTCATGTCCTCATATTTTGGAGGATGGAGGTTCAAAGGTGTGAAGGGAAGATTGTGTTGAGAGAGATTGTGCGAGGAGGAAACAAAGTCGATATTCGTACTAAGGAATACATGGGTAGTACAAAAGGAGGTTTATATAGATATTCCGAGTGGAGTCCAGATCCTACAAAATAAGTCCGGATGGAGTCTGACTCTGTCCGAGTCCGGGACACCACACAGCGAGTACATGTCAACTTGAAGGTGGAGAACAGAACATCAAGGAGACAAGGGTGAAGGCAGTACAGAATGGAGAAACAGAATGTAGGGTCAAGGGAATAAAGTGGGTGCAGCTGATGGGCTGGAAGGAATCAGGTCCTTGAAGGCAGTGTGAGGAGGTCCGATATGGAGGAGCTATCCTCCGATAGGGACTCCGAGGAGAAGGGAAGGACTCCAAGGTGGAGATGGGCCAGAGGGATTGGATAGGGGCCGGAACAGATATAACAGTGTGTGATACAGAGTCCAGACACAATCGGGTGTGGAGCGGTAGTTGGAGGTGTAGGTCCTCCTGGTCTTGTCACAGTGCAAGTTTATGGACGGCTGGCAGAGTATGTTGGTTACCCTCAAGCAGATTATTCTTCTTACTATACCAATGGGATTATGGATATGGATACAGCTTTGATTTAAATTGTATAAATAGTGTAAAATCATGGGAGGTGTGGATCCATCAGAAACAGACCCTCTGAGAAGGCAATACCATTGCCCTGATGATATATGCCTTAAAACATATTATATATATAAATGAAAAAGTCAACAATATGGTCTAGGGGAATGGGGAGGGGTCTAGAGGGTATTGTAAACCGTTGGATATATCCATATATATATATTACACACATGCCTACATCTTATGTAATTGAAGAACACATTTTAAAACTTGACAGACTTGACTACACTTTTGACTACCTTTTGTTGGCACACTTTGCTACACTTTCACTACACTTATTTAGCACACTTTACTAGACTTTTTTACATAAATTATTACATAATTGTTGTCAATGTTTAAAATAATCACTTCCCACACCTTCAATTGTGAGTATGACAACCCTAAAAAAGTACAGTATATACATATTGTATGGATGCAGAAGATGTAAACATTGCCCTGACAACAACTACAAATATTACAAAACAGGCCTGGCCAATCATCATCCATCTTAAAGTCAGGCCCTTCCATTCATTGGACATTCTCAAAACAGGCCTGTTCAATCATCAGACATCTCAAAGTCAGGCCTGTCCAATCATCAGACATCTCAAAATCAGGCCCTTTCATCCATTGGACATTCTCAAAACAGGCCTGTTCAATCATCAGACATCTCAAAGTCAGGCCCTTCCATTCATTGGACATTCTCAAAATCTATTAGGCCTGTCCAATCATCACCCATAACATAGTCAGGCCCTTCCATTCATTGGACATTCTCAAAACAGGCCTGTCCAATCATCAGAGATATCAAAGTCAGGCCCTTTCATTCATAGCACATTATATACAACAGGCCTGTCCAATCATCACCCATCACATAGTCAAGCCCTTCCATTCATAGCACATTGTATACAACAGGCCTGTCCAATCACCACCCATCACATAGTCACATCATAAAAATTGTAGAAATATAAGATGTCAATATATGGTATTATTTTCTGATATCACGTGCATTTTCTTAATTTGGTATGTCAGATTTCTGTCACCATCATTCTGCTATCTCAAAGAATGCACATTCTGATGAGGAAGCGGCTCCTGATTATGATCGTGTTTCTGATATTGGCATGTATAAGAGAATCACAGAAGATTTATAGACATATCAAGCACATGTATTATTTTCTAACAATACAATATATTCTCTGAGTTTACAGGATAACATACAAGTATGATATGACATGACAATATCAGAGAATAATAACCGACGACACATGATCAACTTGAAAGTGACATAGAAGATGAAGTGGATGAAAGTGAAATGGTTGAAGCAACACACCAGAAGACAAAGTGCCAGGCTGGACAAAATCAACACGGAAAACTTGAACAAAGTGGATGAAAGTGATGAGTCAGACAAAGAGGAGGCCTGGAAGGCTGGAAGCCTAAACTGCGCTCCAAGTAAACAAGCACCTACCTGGTGACTAGGCATTCTGAGTCTTTCCCTTCTTCCATGTGTTCCTGTGCTTAGAAGGACCTGCTGCCTCGCCTTGTCCCACTCCCACTGGCACACTGGCAGCACACTGTTTTCCTTTCCTTGTTGATGGCTTTTTCACGGCGGTAATCAACTTCCCTGCTGACTCCTCTTCACTGGCATGCTCAAGATCAGACAAGTCACTGACCTCTTCAAGGAAGGTTGCATCCGTAGAAGTAGTTGGAATGGGGGGATCACTTTCTGACGAGGTGGTTGGCCCGGGCTTGATTCTCCATCAGTAAAATGTTGAAATTCCAATACAACCAGATAAGGCAATACCAATTGGAGAGCCGCACCACCAATGAGACAAGTCTCGGGAGACGTCTATCGTGGTTCATCAATAAAGCATGTCCTACGACAATGTTAATATATACCTAGCATGATTTCTCTGTCCATTGATAGTTGAATATATGCAGGTCTTGAACCAACCCGGTGCGCAAGTTTCAAGTGAGATTGTCAAGTATGGGCCCTCCGGGCACAAGTCCGGATGGATGTCCATGGGTGCTGGGTGAGGTTGAGTGAAGGTCGAATGGAGGTCCGATGCAGAGAGACGGAAGGAAGAGGACTTTGGTGCAGACATGTGTGTCGCGCCCTTGTCGAGTTCATGTCCTCATATTTTGGAGGATGGAGGTTCGAGGGTTAGAGGTTGCGAGAGGGAGATCACGACGAGAGGGAATGTGTGAGGAGGTAACAAAGTCGATATTCATACTGAGGAAACTACATAAGTACAAGGAGGTATTTATACGTGTTCTGAGCGGAGTCTGGATCCTACGAAATCAGTCCGGATGGAGTCTGTGACGCCACTATTTTAAAGTCCAGTCCTAGGACTGACCAAAAACCGGTTCTAGGACCGGACTGGACCGACCAGGACCAGTCCTGGTCGGTCCGGTCTTTCCTGGTTTTTGTTACAATCAGTCTTGGTCTTTTCATTTTGGGAAAAATGAAAAAAACCGACAAAGACCGGTCGCGACCGGTCCTTTTGGCGGACCGATTGTATCCCCTATTGGGCAATATATTGAGGCATTATCCCTGATTTTTCCATATTTGTACGATTTTTTCTGAGTAAGTTATGATATTTTGTGTAAAAGTCCCTCCTTCCATGACATACAACTCGAGATCGACTGTATCTTTACCATATGTGGACAGAATTTCGTAATCAATAACGGAAATGAAAGCCAGGAGCCTCAGCTAAACTCGGTACAGCCACCGCTAACCGCCGATCCCACGCCATTCTATCTCCTGATATGGGTTTTCAATGTCAATGTAACCAAAATAACATGCAATCTTAAAACGGTCACATCTCGACTGCGTGTGAACCGATTTAGATGAAAAAAATATGGGCCAGAAGCCCTGAGAGTCTAGTATGGTTCAGTACATCGGTCCCCCAAAAAGACCAAAGGACTGGACCGGACTGAACCAAAAAAGACTGAAGGACTGGTTTTTTCCTAATCAGGAAATTCCCAGGACCGGTTGCGGTCCGGTCTTTTCCAAAAAAGGCAAAAGACCGGACTGGACCGGACCTTTAAACACTAGATGCCACACAGTGAATACATGTCAAGCGGAGAACAGAGAGACAAAGGAACAAGGGCGAAGGCAGTGGTAGGTACAAAATAGAAGGAGATGGAATGAAGGGTCGAGGGAGTAAAGTGGGCACAGCTGATGGACCGGAAGGAATCCGGTCCGAGGCAGTGTGAGGAGGTCCGAGACAGAGGAGCCATGCTCCGATAGCGACTCCAGGGAGAAAGGAAAGACTCCGAGGTGGAGGTGGACCGGAGGGATTGGACAGGGGCCGGAACAGATATAACAGAGATGGCGAATGATGTTCAAGTTCAAGTTGGATCATGGGTGCGCAAAGATAAAACAAACCCGCCGCTCAATCATGATTGCAGTGGTACAGCAGCACATGAACATCATCAAAGAGCGCCGTAGTAGCAGCTTTCATGTATATCATCATTCCCCTCTTCTGCCTGATTTCCATCTCCGAGTCCATCTCTGTCTTCCGAGTCATCTCCTTCGCCCGTCCTCCATTCCCTCTCCCTTGTCATCTCCGAGTCCATCTCCATCTTCATCGCAGTCTCCGTGCCCTTCACCCTTGCCATCCTCACAGTTATCTTCACCTTCTGCATCACTCTCTTTGGCCCTTCAATCCTCTTGAAAATTCCTACCATCTGATTGTAACAAGTCATCCCAATGCCGGAATATAGTGTGTCCGATGCCACCTCCCCAGTAACGCATAAACATGTCGTGATCAACAAATCTGATAGTAGTAAAATAGTTTTAGTTAACCATGACTTATTGGGTTATATAACTCACATATTGACTTCAAACGATTGCCAATCATCATCTCCATCTAGAGTTTACAGCAGTTTGTGTATGTAATGAGACTCGCAACTTTGAAAAATATTACACAACAGCAGCGGGACTTGGTAAAATTTGAGTTGTTGCCACATATAGCTACTGTCTGTTCGTTGATACCTCCACTATGCCCAGTCACAAAATCTCTCCAGACATTAAATTTGCTGCCCTCCGATTGTATCAACGTGAACTCCTGCCCCTTCCCAACATTCTCACATGCTTTGGTCTCTCTCGGAGCACTTTCTATCATATTCAACAGCTCTTTCGTGAAACAGGTAATGTTGTCAAGCCACGCAGTACATTTCAAGGACAACCGAGAGCATTGAATCTACAAGATCTTGACTACCTGATTGCTCTTGTGCAGCACCACCCAAACTGGTTCCTTGACGAGCTCACAACGCTCATGCAACACAACCAATTCATCTCTGTCCATTACTATACAACAATCCATCGAGAACTTGCCCATGCTGACATATCTGTCACGAAGTTGCGGAAGATTTCCCAGGAACATAATGAAGATGTCTGTGCGGATTACATGTGGCAGATGGCTGAGTATACTCCCGATCAACTTGTCTTTATTGACGAGACTTCAAAAGATGAGCAGACCTTGTTCAGATGTAATGGTCGTGCAAAAAAGGGTTGATGAGCAGTGATGAAGGGTGTTTTTGTGCGAGGACGGCATCTTTGTGCAGTAGCAGCAATGTCATGCGAAGGCATTGTTTCTGGCCATGTCATTGAAGGTTCACTGCTTTGGGATGAGTTCATTGTGTTCTTGGAACATTCCGTGGTACAGTGTTTTAAGTGAGCTTTGTCTGTAGATGCTGACCGTGACACTTGTTTGTAGATCCCTTATTGTGAGCCATATCCAGGAAAACACAGTGTTCTCGTGATGGACAATGCACATATCCATCACGGTGAAGACGTTCAAGCACTCTGTGAGAGATTTGGTGAGCCTTGGGACTCAGCAGAGTTTATCTCACTAATCTTATTGAGCGCATGGATGATTGGTTACAGGCATTCAATTCATTTTTCTTCCACCATACTCACCTGATCTGAATCCCATAGAAGAAGCTTTCTCAAAGATCAAGGCTTGGATTCGAAGGAATGCAGATATGTTTTCAGCAGATGATGGGATCT
>JBBPPQ010001025.1:0-10922 GCA_038092035.1 Leccinum disarticulatum | reverse complement strand
AGGCCAGTTCAATGATGAAGATAGATGGTACATACGCTTCCGTGTAGACCGATCTTGATTCATTCTGAAGTCGATAGTAAAAAGTCAGCGGAAGAATACTAAATGGTGAGTCAAGAGCGGTGGCTGGAGTCTCACGATTGTTCCATCTATGGCTCTGATAGCCGCGTGTCATTCATAGTTCGCGGAGGCGGGAATTATTACCGGGATGACTTGATTTGGCAGACCCAAAAAGTAGAACCTAGGGAAGAGATAAGTCTATCCGGTCCGGGCATCAGACGGGAACATTTTTTACTCCTGGAATGAATTCGCGTGTAAGACTACGCATTATAAATATATCCAACTTGGTTGATGGCTCCATCTGACTGCCAGCGCACTTCCCTGACCTCGCCGGGGTGGATGGACGCTCAAATCACGCGCTCACATTCATCAGCCAAGTCGAGCGACGATAAGAGGTCAGGAGATGGAAGTGCGAGTACGGTCGCATTTGGATGGGGAGCCTGGGCACCGACGTCAATTTCCAGGATCAGAGATGCGGTACATACAGGTGGAGAGTGAAGCGAGTCCGTAGTATTGAGCTGAAACGGTGACCATGGAAGGCTTGGACTCATCGCAGGGAGTGAGACTAGAGCATCCTCAAAGTGATCGTCAAACCCCCGTACCTCGCCCTCGTCGCCTGGGGATTCGTCTTCGAAATTGATCGAAGATCTTCCCGTTGAACAAGTTGCTAGCAACACACTGGATCATAAATGACGCATATGATCAATTGATGAGGCTACAGCTGGGGCAAGTTGCAATGTCCTCGTAATTTGCAAGTTCCTTCCAGGATATCTCGAACCGGTCACCGCAGAGGCAAGGATAATGGTAAACACCTTTTTCTTCGTCCAAGCTCACGTCTTTGATTTCGATTCCATTGCGGTACGTCATAGTCACGGTAGTGCAAGTTGAACTGAGGTGGCTGTGAACTTCTCACCCAACATTGCTTGTGACATTGATCTTTCGTGACATCCACTCATTTGCCTTCTTATCCGTTCTGACTCTCTTACTGCAAATACATCGGACTGACGCAGCTGGAAATAATCAACGCGGGCAGTTTGGTCTCTTGGTTCGCGTCCGGCGTCGTCGACCTGACGATCACGACGACAACCGTGTTTTTGCCGTCAAGTTTATCATTGGGATGATTTGGCTTGGTTTTTTGGCGAGCGTGGTCGTGCTCGGCGCGTTGTATGTAGGTGCGCATGCCTGCACTGGCACGATCCCGTCACTGCCCATATCCTTTCACAACCACTACTCCCCTAAGTTACAGTCCAGACACATTCTACGCCCGTTTAACGTCCTTTCACCAAGGTTCAAAGGGAAACAATTGAGTCAGGATCCCAATGGACAACTTCTCTTACGCCGATAATGTCCGTGCAGCATTCGTCTTCCATGTTTAGCCTCATCTACTTCGTTAAATCAGTCCTCGAGTGTCGCGAACATATCCCACTCTATCTTAAGTCCCTTCAGTACCCCAGTGTCTTCTAGTGACTTGGAACATCTCCTACGCGACCCAGACTCCTCTGACGCCCTTTCGCTGCACTCCAACCCGGGTTCCTCAACGCATCGCAGAGCGAGGCCCCGCCGAGTTTTCGGTCGTCTACCGATATATATCTCTGACGAAGATGACGAGGCCGATGGCGGGAGGGAAAGGATGAGGGCATCTATCACCACCTCGTCGTCCACATTCGACTCGGACGCAGCACCGCTGGATGCAAGCACCATCGAGCGGCTGACGTCGCTAGACCACCATGCGGCGCTGGCTGCGCAACGGGAGAGGGAACGAGAGCAGAGGCAGCTAGAGGCGGAGGATGAGGCACGGTAGAAGGTGCGCTAGGGCGGAGGTACTCAGGTCGCTCAGCGGTACAGCGAGTTCGCTCTCGGACGATGATGCGTTCGAGAGGTTCCAGGGGAGCGGGAGCGGGTATGGGAGTGGAAACGGAGATGGAGTGGGCCCGGATCGTACAATGCGTATCACCAGGGAGTCGAGGTTGTCTCGTCCCGTCTGCACCCGGAGAGGCTCGGTGGGATGGCGACGCGGACGATGCCGACTTGGACCGGGAGCTGCATCCGCGGAAGAAGAAACCGTCTGCGGCGCTGAGCGCATCGGGGCTCGGATTCGCGTTCGAGCAGCTCCGCGTCGTTTTCTGGCATCTGCTGGGGACGCATCTCACATCTACGCTCACGAGCATGTCACCCACCAGTCTATTCTGTACCCGCACACAGATGCACCTTCCGGCGCAGATGATGAACAACAAGACGAAGAAGTTGTCGCATCGTGCCTCGAAACGAAAGTCGGCGGTCTCGTCGGTGACATCGCAGTCGACGTCGACAGTGCCGTACACGCCAGTAGAGAGCGTCGTGGAGAGTCCTGCGGTTGCTGGACAAGCCGATTTTCCCAGCGCGCTCCCTGGTGCACGGCGATCCAAGCCGGATTCAAGACCGTTTTCTCATGTGAACTTCAAATTGACGCATCGCGACCTGTATGCAAATTTCAATCACCACGCTTACCGGGAAAGTATCATAGGCGCTATCCTGGCGAATCGTTCGGATCGGGCTACTAAAGCACACGACACTCGCGAAATCTACAAAGGTGGTAAAAACGAGTCAGGCGCATCATATTCGTTAGGAACCGAAAGTCGCGTTTCACGTTGACGATGACTGGCAGTTGTCGCCCATCGACGTCGTCATTTTAAGCTTTGTGGTTAGTCTTTCTGTAGAAAATCATTTCCGACGTCGACTGACCATCATCATCATCGTGTGTGGATCAGACATGCAAGACACTCTACGAGTACTCCCAATATCGCTATGTCTGAAACACCGTTTCTTGGCAAAGAGCTACCCCCATTTCGGATGTGCCCCAACGAGCGCGATTTGGCTCCAGCTCATCACAATGGCGTGCATCGACGCCGCGTTCTCCCGATATACGTTCAGACCCGTCCGTAGTTACTACTCCTTCCCGCTCGACTTTCCTGAAGTCCCTGGGAATTAAGTTCGTGCCCAGCAGTGACTGGTTTGTGCTCCTCTTTTGCAGCTGGATGCTAAACCGTGCCCGGCACTCTAATATATGCTTTTCGAGCCGAGGATGGGATCTTCGAGCACGCCGCACGGGACTTCCCCTCCATACCTCCGCGTGACGGTTGTAACGTTGGATGTTCGCCGACTCGGGGCCCGGGCAATATCAACTCAACGATCATCGATCATGCCTCACTTCATGCCTCGCACTTCCTATACCATGTCGATATATTATGTAGTACATGCAAAAATTCAAAACTCATCAAAGAGCCAGGATACTTGAAAGGGAAAACAAAATACATTCAGTTACGAGAGCCCACCACCGATCAGCAATTCAATGCTGTCTATCTAAACGTGGACGCTTTTTCTGCGGCCCCGGGACTACGTCTGACGCTTCGCTCATCTCTACTCTTCGCTTGGATGGCAGAAGGGATGCCGACAACCCAATTGCCAGGTTCTCCGCCACATCCCAGTCCATGTCCGAAGGCGATGGGAGCACGATATTTTGTGTGCCATCGTGCTGCGTCTGAGTGTCGCAAGCAGTAGGATTGGGTCTAGATCTAGCTGATTTGAACTCTCTAAAGTCATTCACCGTCAGTTGCTGCCCTTGAAGAATCTTGCCCATGTGCGTGTGAGCAAACGGTCTCCCTCTAGTCCGAATGGCAAGTAGCGCCGTTACGAATGGAATCGGCGAATCAGTGAACCTGATTTCATCCTCTTCTAAACTACCAGGAATGCGGAACGAATTCCACCGGAACATTGTGTTGTTCTGTACCTGTTCCGGCGTGGGTACACCGAGGAATTGACAAAGCCGGAGGTATGATTGATAGTCTCTGAGATACAGTTGCCCAGCGAATATGTTCAGCTGGTCAATCAGGTCCCAAGGTGGAGTCCAGTCGGAAGGAAGGGGAGGGATAGAATAGAATTTGAGATCGTCGCATGGTTTCATGCGTTGGGATGTACGTGGTGCATACAGATGAAGGTGCACATGCTCGCTCGCTCTGATGGCTGGCATCAAGCAATCTGCCTCGAATGGGCTTATGAGAACGAGTAATGGTTTGCCATCATTCGCGTTTGTACGAGAAAGAATCCATTGAACCGGTCGAAGGTATTGATCCATGGTTCCTTCGGTGGACTCGGGAATTACGGTTCTGCAGAAGTCCATCGTCGCCAAAATGGACTGGCTCCAAACATCCACTTCGCCGGTACCTGCAGAACTCTTTTCTAGCGTCGCAAAGATTGGGAGAAAGGCGCTGTCCTTTGCTAGTGGTGGGATGTATCCAGTGTTTACGAATGTGACGACGTCTGGGTGGAGGTGATGTTCCGCTTCTGTTGCTTCGGGAGGTAACTCCACCTCCCGTTCGCGCTCCCGTTCGCGATTAACCTCTCGTTCTTGTTCCTCTTCCATTCGTGCATCGCGAAGTGATAGAACCCCGAGATCACTACAACGTTGGCGAATTGCTGGGTCCATAGCATCCGACAGAACAGTGCTCGAGACGCTTGTGGTTCCACTGGCACCTGAGGGCGCATAGAGTTCGATCAGCGACCTGTGATCTGGCTGGAGCCACGCATCCAACAGCTGCTTTGGCCCGATCTCGTCACTGCAGAATTGGTTCCAAGCATCATATCTCGATTTATGGTGTATGCCTTGCTGTGCCCAGTAAGGAGCTCGCTGCTGGATATCGATCCAGGTCTCCCATATCGCCCAGCATAAGATGTCGACAGTGGTAATTTGAGCATCAGACTCCTTTTTTCTGGACACAGCACGAATGCTCCCATCTACCTCAGGTGGAGCGAAAAACATCACTGAGTGACCACGAGTCGGTCCATGACCCAGCTTGCGCATCCGCATACAGCCTAAGATTCAGAAAACATAAGATTGATATATCAAGTGAAAGTCCTGAACCGAACCTTGCACCAAACTATCTTTCGTGACCTTCGGCCCCAATATGACAGCGGCTCGTGTTCCAATGGGGACCTTGATATCAGTGCCTCTCGTGTGTGCATGATCCATATAGACAACACAGCGGCCTAATTGGTGGGAAAGCGGCGACGATAGCATCGACTGCGTGTTTCCGCTCTTCGTGAGCACCATCAATTCATCTTTCTCATTGAAGTAAATTGCACCGGCAGTGTCACGCGGCGCAATGTCGAGCCATGCGGTTGCCACTTGGAGGTTGGAGAAATCGAGAACTTGTGCACCAACGTCCAACAGAACACGGATTTCGGGCTCTTGTGTGGCCACCATACGGAGGAATCTAGGCGTAGACCATGGCTCGCCACTCTCGTGGGTTACCATATAAGAGCTATTTTCTGGTCCAAGAAGATACCCAAGAACCCTCGCATTAGTTCCTTTCTGGTGATCAAGTCGCTGAGATATAGACATAGGTAACAACCATCGACTGTCGTTCGTGCCCGAAAATCCTTCGATCAATGTGGCAATTAAGCTAAATGACACGATGTGAACCACAGGATCACTCACCAGTTACGAGCTTTTCACGCTTCTCTGCTAAATCCCAGCTCGACCCGGATATTTTCAAAGGAAATTCTTTCGCTTCCTTCGGGAACACCACCTGCGAGAGGTAAAAATCGATGGTTGCACGGTTCCGAGCAAACAGTGGAAAGATCATTTTGTCCCATTGTTCTGATGAATTGAGGTTCATCTCGCCGAGTTCCAGAAGTGAGTCCGGAACTGACTCGGGATCATACTCTTTCACCCAGGATAAATATTCAGTGAATGGATCGTCTTCGTTCAGCAGAATTTCGAAAGAAATTCTCAGCTGCGCCTTGCTGAGACCAGTATAGTAATAGGATAGGCTTGTGAGAATGATGGTAATGTCTAGATGGCCAAACTGTGTACCAGGTGCAGGCACGTCTTTGGCTCGATATGGAACGGCAAGCATTGTGGGGGTTGAATCCGGGACAAGGCCATAGTCGACACGCCATCTGCGCTCAGAAAGAGAATATTGCAAGACATTGCAAGCCAAGAGACCGCGTAACAGCAATAGTGCACTCCACATGTGGCTCTGATGAGAACCTTTAGCATACCGCTCCACACTCAGGACTGTACTGGGAATGACATCCTCCTTAGATATGAAACTGCGAATGAGGACGTGCAAATCTTGGTCGAGACGATGAAAATCGAAACCGGGTAGCCGTCCAGCCATTACGTCTTCCACGATCGAATCGATGAGTCTTCGACCACCTTCAGAGGCTCGCACGATGCGTAGATGTGGAAATGACCCAGGTGGGCCACATTCATACCGTATAGAATCAGGGTAGCCTTTTGAAAGGGAACCCGCGTGGTTCTTTGCGAGCTGTAGGAGTTTCTGGGTGATTGTCCATCGATTAGGGTATCCATCCACATGCTGCTCGAACCCGATCGTGTAGATCAATTGAAACCGCGGGTGAAGAATCTCGTCGCTTTCATCTAGGATGTCTCGAGCATGAGAATCAATCCATTTCTGGAGTATGAGCCACTGGCACTTGGCTGAGCTGCTCGAAGCGCCAGAACCACCTTCACTGTGGTCACGGTTGTTACGGCGATCCGAAGCCTCAACTTGAAGCTGGTTCGTGTAGCCATTGCTGACGTTACTAAGCCACCTGCTCAGACATTGAATCATGTCATAATCCTGCCGGAGCTAGGATTCAGATTTAGTTGAGATAGTGTTTGCGATGCTTTCTTGCTTACTGGTATGAGTTCGGTCATAGCGGTCATGATATGCTTGTAGGCTGATCTCGGAGACTCCGGCATCACGTTGGAAACGAGTTCCATCTGTTGCTCCACGGTCATCAACTTGAGTGACATAACATGCTCGGGTTGGACAAGTAGAATCCCATGCTCGGCCACGCATTGAGACATTAACCTGTGTAGATCTTTAATTTGAAGGCTGCTTATTTCTCCTTCGTCGTCGTACTCCACAGAACGGGAGAAGGGTAGATGATATATGGGCCTGTTAGCGAGCCCACCAAGGCGGGAAACCAGTATTTCGAACATCTGGACCGTAAGGGCTTTTGGGACGATGACACGGACAAGTTGTTTTCCATCAGCAAGAGCAGAAGCAGTGATGGGGATGATCACAGATGATTTTCCCTCTCCCATGTTGACCTGCATTACCGAGTTTGTTCTAGTTTCGGGGAGCATCATCTCCATTGCAGTATCAACCTGAGTATGACGAATGAGAAAGTTGCCTTGGATCTAGTAATATAAGCGAGCAATGATGTTAGTAGAAACCAGCGCTTGACAGTAACTAGGACGGACCTGTATTAATAACCAATCAGGGTAGTCTTCATAATGCTGTCTATCACATCCCTCATTCTCCAATTCCTTCAACAACTCTTCTTCCAGGCCGCCCATAGCAAGCTGGAGCAATCTACGAGCACGTTGAACGTCCAGAAGGAGTAGTGCTAATGACATCAAGCATTCCTTCCACTCCCTGGAAAGGACAATCGGCGATGTAGAAGCCAGATATCTCAAGAGGACATCTGCGGTAAGCGGTGACCAATGCCATTGACCAAATTGGATGAGCTCTTGCTCATGTGGATTGTCTGGACCGAGGGACTGCTCGAGAGCGGCCAAAGCGTTCATATAGTTGACTCTGCATTGCAAATAGTGCTTCTTGAGTACCTCGATGCGATTTTCCTCCACTAATTGTTGCTTAGTTGCTACTTGCGATTCCATGTGAATGCATTGTGCACTGGCATTCAGACCAGGGAGGTATTCTTGTTGAAATGACTCGGAGGCATCAGATATATTCTCCAGAGTTGAGAAGAGTTGTTTCAGGTCAGGGATATTGGCGGACAGCCTTGTTTGGTAAGAGTGTTTCTGCAAAGCACTAGTACGGGATGGCAGTTCCGGTGCTGGCCGGGTAGAGAGTAGGCTGTCAAGCATGATCTGTGGTAGCAACTTCCCAGAGATAGGATGCGGATCTAGGAGATGATTTGTTGGATCAGTTAGGATGCTATAATGGACAAACTATTGCTCTCACCATGTTCATCTAGCAGAAATAAATGTGCAGTGTGTCGCTGTATTGTATTGCAATCCAACCCACCGTAGCGGTGCTCGTGATCATAACCCCAGGAATGTCTAACCTCAATGTTATCGAGTGCTGATTCAACTTGAGGAATCCAGGTTGGAATCCATCCCTGGATCGCACGGGGACCAATTCTGGCTTTCTGAATGATTGACCGACACCCAGCTGACCTGAGAAGACAAATTGCAGCCTGAGCACCTGTTTTTCCCGTCAATGGATCGGGCCTATGACAGTTAGTCTTGGCATGCAGATTGGCAAGATACAGCATACTCATGCTGTCATCTGCAACCAAGCAACCTAGTTCAGTGTCCACTTTATAGATATGACAGTATGGCTTCTTGAGATGGGGGATCAGAGACGGTCTGTTGTCAAATTTAGCTAGTAGGTCCTCCGGCGAGTCCCGCGACATTGTGATCCCAGGACTTCTGGACTCCAAGTCCGAGTCTTCCACAGGACTTCTGGACTCCAAGTCCCAGTCTTCCTCAGGATAGCCACTAGGAATGATGACGTGTCTACAGATAAGCCCTGCTGCAAGGTGACTTTCCTGCCGGAGGACGAGGAGATTCTCTAAGCCAAACAATGTCCCAACACTTTGATCTTCATCATAAACCATGTTCTTGAAATCACGAGATTCTAGTTCTCCTCGTTCATTGACCAAAAACGACAGGCCATAGCAAGGTAATGCAACAGACAAACGGATAGATTTGGGATGGTCTGTGTGAGTGACCGTGACGAGTAGATCATCACGGTCAATGTAGTTGAGACACTCGAAACACTTTGAAAACATCGCCCAGGTTGGACTCCGGATGTCAACGATAGTTTCATGACCTTTGTAGATATGATATGGTTCTGATGAACAGTCAATCCTCCAATTTTCAGATGACTCTTCCCACAGTTGAGCGATAGGCTGTATCTCAATGATTTTTGTGGACAGATTTAACCAGTGGACGTGTGGGCGGGCAAGTGCTGTCGGAAGGTCTTTTTCTATCTTTTCCAAAGGTAATAGCTCGAGGATTTCATTGGTTTCGTCACATTGTGCTCGAACCACTAGATCATGGCCTCGTAGAGAATAGTGCAACTGTGTGTTCTGGAATCACTCTTATGTCACGTGCACAGTGTAAAGGACAATACCTTGTATTTGGACTTTACTATGGTTCGTGTCGTGAAATCCATTCCTGGGAGATTGGATGGTGCGGGAAAGAAGCCTTGCTGCAAAGCATGGTTAGGAGCATGTATTAGCATCAAACATGATGCACGCACATCACAAAAGATCACTGGCAAAAAGGATGACTCAATTATTTCATCGTTCGGACGTCCCCTAGCCACAGGCGGCAATCCACACCATGTTTTGCCATTTACTCGCAACGTCCCATCACGGAGGTCAAGGTGCAGTCTTTGAAACGATCGGTCATCAATTTCTCTGGTACTGCATGTAAGCCAAGAAGCATTCGGATGCGGTAGTTGTTCCCATCTTTGCACACTTGGTTTGTGACCAGGGTGAAACTTGCCAATCGCAAGGTCGACGCCATGATCTGATGGATCAGCAAGGATTTGATCTCTCAAGAACCCCTCGAGTGAGAGGGAGAGACGAAAGGTTCGTTGACAGAGCAATGTTAAATAATCGCAACCATCATCTGATTTAGAACCTGATTTAACATCGAGTCCCCGGGCCCGTAAGCCTAAGTCCAGATTGGTGAGCTCAAAGGTACACGACAATCATGGTTCAAACCTACTTGATGGACTGCAGTCTGTTACTACAGGTATCAAGAGTGCGCAAAAGAGTAGTGTGTCGATAGCCTCTGTAGAACAGCGCATCTTGCACAGGGTGGCAACACTAATGCCAAACGTACTTTGACAGCTGGCAGCCATATGGTGCAAGAATTTTGCACGCTGTGATTCCCCAGGTGCCCTGTCCAGGTCATATGATAGGTCCTGAACCCATCCAAAGGTCTTTTTGCGCACACTACCAAGAAGCTCGATGGCCCGTTCCGAGACGCCTTCACTGGGGCTCGATGTGAGCACTCGGGTTAGAATCAAGGAAATGGTGTTCATCATCACAGCATCGACAGAGCTAGATCCGACATCCACAAACAATCCGTTAAGCTCATCCAAAAGTAAGTCACAGAAAGACGAGTCTTGAAGCTCTTGATGCCAGAGCCATACGCCTGTAGTCAGATCCAGTGGTCCGACTTGAAAGGCTGCCCTCGTGAGGAGTAAATGAACATCCCCACGATAGAGGTTGAGAGTTCTACTGTGCAGACCCTGGAGTATGTTGAACCATTGAAGCGAACCACCAGCCCGCAAGTGTCCGAACGAAATGAATTCGTCTAGTGAGAGATCTGCAGGACAGTCCACTTGCGCTGACAAGACATTATTGGAAGTGTGAGAGGAATCATTTATGTATTTCCGTAGGATGTAAATTTCAGCATCAAACCGGTGCGCCAACTGCCAGCCATAGCCTCGAAGCAGATCTGGCCACCATATCGGAAAACGATCTTGACACGCTGGCATTAGAGGGATATTTGCGTTGACAAAACATAATGCTGGGTCCTTTCGAGAATGCGAGTCCCCTGTACTTAAACAAGCAATATGTATCTGGTGGCCTGAGGAAACTGGCAGTGATCCCTCGCAAGGGATGAAGTACTGTTTCAATGCGGGAATATGCTGAAGTAGGTGATATTTTTCTGTCCAGGAAGACATTTCAGGCCCGAAAGAAAGAACGGTTTTGAGCACAGCAGAACGCCAAATACGAATGTATGCTGGGCATTGAAGTTCGAAGACGATGACTTTTGCATGTAGTGGCGAGGCGGGCAATGGTGATGAAAAAGCCTCTGAATCCTC